>NW_018925899.1:13330-39448 GCF_002207925.1 Prunus avium | reverse complement strand
CTCAATTCGTAGTAGATCCAAACCATAAAAAAAGTGAAGAAACAAAGGGAAAAAAAAGAAGAGAGAGGTGGGAAAACAAAAAGAAATAGGAAGAAGAGAGAAAGGTGGAAAAGAAGAAAGCAAGACAAAAAAGAAGAAAATAAGAAAAAGAGAGAACATAGGTATTGAAATTTTTTTTTTTTTAAATGCATGGGCTAGAGAGAGTGACTACATGGATATTGAAAACTTAAAAAAAGGCATGGGCTATAGCCCATACAGCCCAATAGCTGGATTCATCCCTGCTACTAAGCACATGTACATGCAAACATCTAAATGCCACTAGAAACAGGGAAACTGGCCAAACACTTGTGTAGACAACTCGGGCAAGTGGGGAGGGAAATCCCCGTCAGACAGCTCTACAATAAACACAACTCACTACAAACATCGGTAGGTAACAGAGAAAGGGAAGTCCTCGTCAGACAGCTCTACATTAAACACAACAACCTGCAAACATCGGAAGGTAACAGAGGAAGGGGGAAACTGGCCAACCACCTGGGTATACATCTCGGGCAGGTGGTTGACCAAATCTTGGTCGAAGAACTATCTACTAAGCACATGTGCATGCAAACATCTAAAGGCAACTAGGAACAGGGAAACTGGTCAACAACCTGTGTAGACATGTCGAGCAGGTGGGTGAGGAAATCTTGGTCAAAGAACTATCTACTAAGCACATGTACATGCAAACATCTAAAGGCAACTAGGAATAGGAAAACTAGCTAACCTCCTGTGCAGACAAATCGGGCAGGTGGGAAGGGAATTCCTCGTCAGACGGCTCTACATTAAACACAACTACCTGCAAACACCAGAAGGTAACAGAGGAAGAGGGAAACTGCTCAACCACCTGTGTAGACGTGTCGAGCAGGTGGCTGACTAAATCGTGATCGAAGAACTATCTACTAAGCACATGTACATGCAAACTTTTAAAGGCAACTAGGAACTGGAAAACTGGCAAACCACCTATGCAGACAAATCGAGGAGGTGGGTAAGGAAGTCCTAGTCAAATAGCTCTACATTAAACACAACTACATGCAAACATCGGAAGGTAACACAGGACAGGGGAAACTGGCCAACCACCTGTGTGGACATGTCGGGCAGGTGGCTGAAGAAATCTTGGTCGAAGAACTATCTAGTAAGCACATGTACATACGAACATTTAAAGGAAACCAGGAAAAAGGAAACTGGCCAACCACCTGTGTAGACAAATCGGGCAGGTGGGTAGCGTTAGATAATGCTTGTCAGTGCAGTGGGCTAAGTGGGCTTGGGCCTACGAAACCTTGTAATTCTTACAAGTTTGCATGTGAAAGTGGTAAACTCACACCACTGCCTCCCCACATGCCAAATTGTAGCCTTGCTTGGCATGGCATGTGTGCATTAACTAGGCTATTTTTTTATAGCATGATAGCGATTGGGCTTTAAAATATGCATGGGCCTGTCCTATGATTTTTTGGGCCTCAACATTAGCCCCCTTGATTATTGGGGCCCTGAAGTAGCGGAGAGATGGGCCAAGTAATCAATTTCAGCCCTAAAAATAGAAAGCCTTTAAAATTGGGGATGGTTCAAATAACCCTTGTGATTTATCTTTTGATGGTATGCATGAGATAGTAATGCATGTTGAGTAACGATACAAAATTTGAAGTGATTGTTGTGGAAATTGGCTAACCCAAGAGATAAAGGAAAGATTGCTTTTGATAAACAGATAGTTGGAATTTGCACAATCGAACGCAATTGATAGACAGAAATTTGGAAATTGCAAAACTAAATGCAATTGACGAGTAGATAGTGAGAAATTGCAAAACCGAATGCAATTGATGAGCAGAAAGTGGGAAATTGCAAAATGGAGTGCAATTGACAAACAAAATTGGAAATTGACAAGGTGTGATGACAAGTATAATCAGAGTAGTGAAAAAATGATTATAATAATAATATAACCATACGATTATAGTGTGGGAAAAGCTTGTGAGGAAATCAAAACTCAATGGCTCTGAAAGGAAGTGCTGAGGAAAAGCCACACTTAACTTCTCATAAGTGGAGTGCCTTTTATTTGTTTACCTAAAAGTTAATAAGTCTTTCTGTAGAAAACTTATAATATTAAAAGGTTGGGTCAGGGGCTTACTCCTTTCAGCGAATTTGAGAGTTTTAACTTGCTTTTCAGTATTTCAGCATGTGCTGCCGTGCTTCTTCATTCTCTCCTTTCCCCTTCAGCTCTCCCTTCTCTTCTTCAAGACCCAAACCCGTGGCTACTGTTCATCGAAACAGAAGTCATATTTCTGATGCTCAGATCGAAAAACTTCCTTGATGAAAGTTGTTCATCTGCTCGACTACTATAGCCTGTAAAAACTTGGGAATTTTTGGAATTTTTCTGACGCCACCAAGTTGGTCTGCCATCTCTGTGTCTATTTATTGCTGGTGAGTGCTTGCAGATTCTGTTTCTGCACTTGTTTTTTAATATCTGCCGCTCTGATAATTATGCCTGCTTCATGAAATTTGCTTGAAATTGTGTTGTTTACAATATATCCAAAATTGAGGATCATCCAACCGTTGTAGTGTTCCCTGCCCTGATTTTTCTGAAGTGTGTTTATGGATTGATGTTGATGCCATTGATGCATGCTTGTTTTCTTGAAGCTTGAGTTCCTTTGTTTTTTTTTTTTTTTTCAAAACTTTGTGAATTAGGCACTGAATTCTGAGGTTGAGCTTGTGATTTAGGGTTTTTAGCTTGGTGATGAACAAAACCTACACAAGCTTTCCTAATTAATGCACGCTAAGTGTTTGTGAAAAAGTCTCAAAGTACCCTGTGGTTGTTCTTTGACCTTTCGAAATTTTGTCATTTGAATATGATCTGGAGATTTTGACACATGAAAGTAGACTTCTTAATGGCTG
Organism: Prunus avium; assembly: GCF_002207925.1. Next base: position 36,532 of record NW_018925899.1, on the reverse strand, counting down.
TGTTGGAATTGGTTTTGTGGCTTTTGAAGGAAAAATGAATTTGTGGTGTATTTTCAAAGTAAGGGCTAAAGCTGCTGGAATTGTGCAGTTTCTGCTGCATGACCTGTTTTAGAAATTTGTTTGGCATGCTTCCCTAACTCCAAATTCAACGAAATTTTGGGAAAGTGAGGGTTGACACGTCTAGTTCTAATCTGGAAGGTTTGGGATTTGTTGGTTGTAAACTTAATTTCTACTGATTTTTTTGAGTGTGGGATGTTCCAGCTAGAGTAGTTGGAAAGCTTGTGCATAAGTTTTGCTTGGCATGTTGATTTTGTTTGAGAATTCAGCATGTCCTTCCTCTTGATGAATCTTACCATTATTCCTTGTCTTGCTTGTAGGTATTCACATGGTGCATTTTAATGGGTTCCCGCATTTCACCTAGGTTACCGCCAGTGATGAAGGATAACTTGTTTTCCCTTGATGATGGCTTAAGGAGGGGACGGCCCCCTCCGTCGTCCAAGAATCTTTGCGAAGGTCCACTTATAGATGAAGAGCCAACGGCAGAGGCAGCTCCTATTATAGATCCCACATCTATCTCCAGATGTTGCATAGAAGGAGGCCTATTTCCGGCGGTCCCTGTATTCTTTCAATATCCTTGTGGCATTACTGGGTGTTGGTCAGAATGGGTCGAGCATGAGTTAGGGGACCCGATTAAACGAGATACCTTGCGGAAAGCTGCGGTGTTAAATGCCATTTTTGCATCCAAACGATGTGAAATCCACTTAGAAGTGCAGCTACTTCGCCATGTAATCAGGAGATGGAGTTCGGAAACACACACTTTCATATCTTCGTGGGGGGAATTCACTCCTACACTTGAAGATGTGGTAAATATTCTTCATCTTCCCATTGTTGGTACTCAAGATCCTTTTAACATTATACTGGATGCCAAAGACAAAGAAAGGCTTGAGATCCTTAAAAGGGGTGCCATGGGTAAGCACTCTCTTCGGTTTAATAGCTGGGTGAAACATTTCGGTGATAAAGACAAAAGGCATTCATGTGGTCTTTACGCACTTGTATCCTTATGGCTTGGAAAGTTTGTGTTTTGTGATTTCTCTCCGGATTGTGTGCATGAGAGAGTGTTTCCTTTAGCACTGGCAATCGCGCGAGGTGATGTGATTCCGTTAGCCCCCATGTTCCTGGGGTACTTGTATCGTTTGCTAGATCAGGTGCATCTTCTTGAGAAAGGTGCGGCCGGAACTATGGCAGTGGAGAGTTTTCTCAATTCGAGCTTTTTGCAGGTGTTTCTATGGGAGCATATTAAAGGTCTGGATGTGCACCCACTGCCTTATTCACAAGCTGGACTGTTTGTTCGTGCTGGTGATGATTCATACACGCCAGATATGCCCCTTTTGATTTCTCGGTGGTTTAGAAGAAAGCCGAGGAAAGGCCAAAACTTCCTTGAGCTACTGGACGACATTCAACATTTCATTTTTCGCCCGTATACCAAGGTACCGATAGGATTTGCACACGTGTCCTTTTATGAAGGAGTAGGAGAAACTTCCATAATAATACCAAGGGGTGAGCAATCAAGAAAAGATGCATATCTGAACATGGCAGGCCTCCCACTGTTTACGTTTGGTGATGATCATTCTGAGGTGTCCGTTCATTACTTGACTCACCGGATTATACGACAATTTGGGCTTGATCAAGGTGTCCCAGCAAGACCCGACTTTCGCCATCCATTTGGAATGCACAAGGTATTTTGGAGTAGAGTAAGGGTGCCAGATGATGGTAGACTATTTGCCCTTGCTTTGGCTAGCAGGGAGAGGATCGGCGGTTGCTCAAAAGGCCACCGTACTTATTGGAATCGTTGCTTTGCCTATTTTACTCGGTTTCATGCGAGTTCTCCGCAAAGGCTGCTCCCTTCCATTGATCATCACCGAAGATTGATATCGGAAAAGAGAGCTATTGCACTCAGTGAGAGGCGAAACTTGGAATTTACTTCTAAGGATGGCAAAATCGTAGGAAGGTCCTTGGAGTCGGCAAAAGGAAGCACTGTGCTGCAAAAATCAATAGCTAAGCAAGGCGTGAGCGAGAAGCGTTCTTCATTGAGAAAAAAGAAATTCAAACCCAAAGTGGCAACGATTGGACCTCCCAGGAAGAAACTTTCTCCTCCCATCGGCCCTAAGCAGGCTACGGTGCCAACCGCATCAGTCCCAAGTTAGTGCCGGAAACCCCCAGCACCTACATTTTGCTTACAGTAATGCATGTACATTTACATATACATATACTTAATTCGTTTGTTACCACGTAGGCGCTTCTTTGAGGAAGAGGAAACGTCGAGGTTCCCACCTGGAAGATATAAGTACTTCAAGCACTCCTGAGCTCGATAGTGAAGATGATGGAACTGATTTTGCACATATGGGAAGGAGTGAGTCACCCATTGGCGACATACCGGCTGATCATGCATACGGTCGAGGTGATGAAGTTGGTGATGGTGGTTTAGCTGGCTTGGACCATTCTTTGGAGGAACCGCTCTGCTCGGACGCCTCCCTTGGATTTGTCCACGACGCCACAACCTCCACGCCACGTAATGTCGACTTGGTATACTTTATTCGTTGCATTTACCTTGATCCTGTGCATGCCATCTTTTTCCACGTATATCTAAGATTGATCCATATTTTCTTTTTATCTTGCAGGTGGACATTACTCAGGATAAAGAGATTCACGTGGCAAGCACATCATCAACATTTGATATAGTGATCAATACTTCTAGCGAGGACTTACCTTTGGTAGACATGTCGGGGTATGACCCTTCTTGTTATGAGTTAGAAGATGCATTTAGTGCCTTTATGGTTTTCTTCGATAGTGACACAAGAATACTTAGATCCACTGACGAGCTTCTTCCACTGTGCTACGAATTCCGAGGTTATGAGACATTCCGAGGGGCGCAAGTATTCCCGGAGACCGTGAGAGCTTTGAGTAAGTTTTTTGATAGCTATGAGGCTCGCATCGAGAGTGCCCGCAATCTATCTTTTTCTTCGAAGAATCTGGCATTTCGTGGTCTTGGTTTGTCTTTATATGGCATGGATGTCACGTCATATTCGGAGATTTCTGACCATAAACTTCTTTGTTGGAGAGATACGATCCGTGACGCCATCTCATATGGGCTTCAAGTGGGTTTCCTGCTTGACATATTGAAGATGAGGTTAGCTCGTGCTGTTTTTGAGACACGAGCTGCTTGCAGTGCAGCGATATCCATTCAATTCCTCAAAGTAGGGGCAACATCTCAAGCTTTGAAACTCAAACATCAGGAATTGGATAGTGAATGTCACAAGTTGCGTGAGCTCTTACTTGAGAAGGGGATTTCTTCCAACAATGCTGGCTACGTATTGGAGGCTGCGAAAGGGTCACCTTGCAATGCCTCGTCCATATTGTATGATACACACTAGTTGAGGTTTGCGTTTTGCTTCATTTTCTATATACATTTTCTTTTTGAAGTGCAGGGGCTTTATTCCCCTTCCCTTCCTTTTGGTAATACTTGATCATACTTTTGCAGGCTTGTTATAGCTTGATCTACCGAAGTGTATATGTCGAGACGCATTCAGGTGCTGAGGTGCTGCATATGGCACCAAGAAGCAATTTAGGCACCGTGCCCCAGTCCTGCAACAATTTAGGCGATTTGCACTAGCCTGCAGCCATTTGGGAGATTTGCACTGGCCTGCAGCTATTTAGGCGATTTGCACTAGCCCTGCAGCTATTTTGGTGATTTGCACCCTGCAGCTATTTTGGTGATTTTGTACCCTGCAGCTATTTTGGTGATTTGCACCCTGCGGCTATTTTGGTGACTTGCACCTTGCGGCTGTTTTGGTGATTTCCACCCTGCGGCTATTTTGGTGATTTGCAGCCTGCGGCTATTTTGGTGACTTGCACCCTGCGGCTATTTTGGTGACTTGCACCTTGCGGCTGTTTTGGTGATTTCCACCCTGCGGCTATTTTGGTGATTTGCAGCCTGCGGCTATTTTGGTGACTTGCACCCTGCGGCTATTTTGGTGACTTGCACCCTGCAGCTATTTTGGTGATTTGTACCCTGCAGCTATTTTTATCACCTTTCTATCACCTGTGTATCACTCTTTTTTTTCTTTTTTTTTTCTTTTTTTTTTGTGTGTGTATACTACTACTTGTGCATGATGCTTAGTAATAGCTTGGGATCCCATCAAAGCGACTTTGCTTGATACTTACTGCTAATTCATCCTGCTTGTTTGTTGCGACAAAATTTGCTAAATGGCAAGAAAAACCCCCTTTTCCGAAAAACATTCCTCCATTTTCCATTAAAAGAGTAGTTTTCACCTTCAAACGCTACCATGATGGAGCATTTCACAAAATTTTCTGAAAATCGGTGAGAGTTTACAGAAGGAACTCCCTGACTAAAAGAGGAAATGAAACAAGGACTAAAGACAAATGCAGGAATGACTTAACAGTAGTATGGCTTGAGCCACTTTCCGTTGATGGGATCCGTTAATGTGCCTTCTTTGACTGAGATGAGGCAATAGTAGCCACTACTATAAGCCTCCTTGACTGTGAATGGACCCTCCCACGGTGGTGCAAACTTGGAGGGTCCCGATACTTGCCTCCTCATATGATCAGCAACTCGAAGCACTAAATCACCATGTTTGAAGCTCCGTGGCTTGACCGTTCTGTTGTAAGCTTGGGCAACTGTCTTGTGGTACAACATCATCTTCTTCTCAGCTTCTGCTCTTTTTTCTTCTAAAGATTCTAAGTCTATACAACGCCAGTTTGAGCATGATTTTGCATCCCACTCAATGTCGTTGACAGACAGAACCCTGGCTGTGGGGACAGTGATCTCAACAGGGGAGATCGCATCAGATCCGTATACAAGTGAAAAAGGGGAGAAGCCTGTGGCGCTTCTTGAAGAGGTGCGGTAAGCCCACAGAGCATCTGGCAAGTGGAGGCTCCACCCCCCTTCGTATTCATATACCATTTTGCTCAGAATTCTCAGGAGAGTTTTGTTGGTAGCTTCAGCTTGACCATTTCCCTGTGGGTAATATGGTGTGGAACGTCGGTGCTTGATGCCATATCCGTTGAGTGTCGAGTTCACTTGCTTGTTGACAAAAGGTGTGCCGTTGTCGGTGACGATCTTGTACGGAATTCCAAACCTGCATACAATGTGTTCTCTTATGAAATTTGATACTGCAGCTCCTGTGGCCTTTCGAAGGGGAACTGCCTCCACCCATTTTGTGAAATATTCAGTGGCAGTGAGGATCCATATGTAACCATCTGAAGGCGGGTGAATAGTTCCAATCAAATCAAGCCCCCAGGTGTGGAAGGGCCAAGGAGTGCGCATGTCTTGTAACAGTGTTGGGGGCTTGTGACTCAGGTTCCCATGAACTTGGCATGCATGGCATTTTTTGACGAAAGTGTGTGCGTCGTTTTTCATTGTGGGCCAGTAGTACCCTAAGCTCAGCAGCTGTTGGTGAAGCCTCTTTCTTCCCTGGTGTTCCCCACATTCTCCGGCATGTATTTCCTTCAAAACTTGTTGTGCCTCTGATTCCCCTAAGCACTTCAGTGGCTCCCCATTGAACCCCTTGCGATACAGAGACATTCCATCCATGAAGTACCTTTTAGTAGTATTCTTTAGCTTGTTTGCATCCCTGGGATTAGTTGGCAGTGATCCCTCAATGAAAAAAGCTATGTACGGGGCTCTCCAATCTTCTGTGAACGAGGTTGTAAGTGTTTTCTCCATCGTGGTCATTGTGGAACACTTGGGACAGTTGGCTTGAGTTTCGGCAGCGTGTTTCTTCATCTCTGGCCAGTAGTAACCTTTGCGCTGTAGGCGCCGGTACAAGCTAACCACTTGATCCAGTCCGCAAGAAGCGTCATGTACCTCTTGGAGTCTTTCTCGTGCCTCTACTTCCCCTATGCAACGTGTCAAGACACCGCCAGGGAGGCGCTTGTATAGCTCCCCAAAGATAACTGCGTACTCTTTTAGGCTCTTAATATTGCTCCCGTCTTTTAGCAGAGCAAGTTCATTCTGAATAGGGATTCTCCAATCATCCTTTTCCAACGGCTCATTTGTAGAGATGGCTTCGATTATGGGCATGTCCCTCCTTATTACCGAAATGTTGGGCTGTTCTTTAATGAATGAGAGTCTTGATCCCAAAGTAGCAAGAGCATCAGCATACCTGTTAGTATTTCCGGGGATGTGTTCCATCACGACCTGCTCAAAAGTACTGATAAGTTTTTCAGCGGCTGTGCGATACGGTGCCAGAACAGGTTCCTTTACTGCAAAACTGCCCTGTAGCTGACTTAGTACCAAGTTTGAATCTCCGATGACTTTGACTTTCTTTATGCCCATCTCTTTTGCCGTGGACAGACCCATAAGAAAAGCTTCGTATTCAGCTACATTATTTGTGCAGGGAAAATTGAGTTTGAATGAGAGAGTCGTGGCCTGTCCTTCAGGGTTAATGAGCACCACTCCTGCTCCTCCTCCGTTAGCAGTAGAAGAGCCATCAAAATACAGGGTCCAAGGTTCCTCCCCTGCGGCTACTGCTACTACTTCCGGCAGCTCTCCTGGAATATCCTCAATAAGAGTAGATTCTTCAACCTCAGGAAACAAGGCTAGCATGTCAATCATAGCCTGCCCCTTGATTGCCTTGGGGGTTATGCATGTGATGTCAAACTCAGATAATTGTAAGAGCCAGCGCGCTAGTCGTCCAGACAATACAGGTCTTGTGAGTAAGTATCTTACTGGATCACATTTCACCATGAGTTGCAACTTGTGAGCGAGGAAGTAGTGACGTAGACGCTGTGAAGCATAAACAAGAGCGAGACACAGGCACTCGGTCTTTGGATAGCGCATCTCAGCCCCCCTTAATTGCCTGCTAACATAATAAATGGGGTTCTCGTTGCCATCATTGTTATCTTGAGCAAGCAGAGCACCTACGGCAGTACTTGTTGAGGCCAAATAAAGCTTGAGCGGGACCCCTGGGGTAGGTGCTGTCATAGTAGGCAGTCTTGTGATCAATTGCTGCACCTGTTGATATGCTTCCTCACACTCTTTGCCCCACACAAATTTCTTTCCCTTCTTGTGCAGGGGAGTGAAAGCACCTGTTACAGCTGCTAGACCAGGAATGAAGCGCCGTATGTATGATAACCTTCCCATAAGGCTTTTTAGCTCTTTTGGGTTGGCCGGCGGCATGAGAGAACTTATGGCCTTAGTCTTGTTAGGATCAACATCGATGCCTCGCTGGTGTACTAAGAAACCCAAAAATTTGCCTGCTGAAACACCAAATGCACATTTCTTGGGATTCTTCTTTAAGCCATATAATCGACATCTTTCCAGTACCTTTCTTAGAACTTCCCAGTGGCCTTCTCTTGTTTTGGACTTTACAACTAAGTCATCCACATAATCTTCCACTTCTCTTCCCATCATATCATGGAACACTGCCGTCATGGCCCGTTGATAAGTAGCTCCAGCATTTTTGAGACCAAACGGCATAACCGTGTAGTAAAAATTCCCATAAGGCGTCCGAAAAGCTGTTTTCTCTGCATCTCGTGGTGACATTTTTATCTGGTTATACCCACTGAATCCATCCATGAAAGATAACAGACCCTGCCCAGAAGTTGAGTCAATCAAAATGTCCATGTTGGGGAGTGGAAACTCATCTTTGGGGCATGCCTTATTGAGATCTCTGAAATCAACGCATATCCTTATCAGACCATCCTTTTTCTTTACAAGGACTATGTTTGCCAGCCAAGTAGGATGCTTGATAGGTTTGATGAACCCAGCAGCGATGAGTTTTTCTATTTCCGCCTTGATTTGCACTTCTACATCAGGGTGGAAATTTCTCCTTGGTTGCACCATTGGTTTCGTGCCTGCTTCAACGTTTAAAGTGTGGCATACTAGGCTAGGATCCAAGCCCGGCATCTCCTCATAACTCCAAGCAAAAACATCATTGAATTCTTTCAATAGGCTTACAACTTTTTCTTTTTCTTTGGCCGTCAAATGAATGCTGATGGAAATGGGCTTCTGGATGGAGGGATCTTCACTTAAGTTGATTGTCTCTAGTTGCTCTGCCACGGCTGTGAAGCCGTCTTGCATACATTTAGGTGCCGGCATGGGTTCTTGAAAGGTAGAAGGGGTAGGCACCTCCTTGATTCGTTCATTGCGCATTTGCTTTGGGACTCCTCCTGACTCGAGGCCCTCCCACGAGACGTGGTCTGGCCTCCAAACCCGTCATAAACGGTAAACGATGCGCCCGTCTGGTAATGTAACTTTTGAGCATTGCGGCGGGGTATAGGTATGATGATTGACTTCAGGGTGCTTTGCCCTTTCTCGATCCACAATGATCATAAGCTCTGAGTCACCAAGATCACGGATTTCAGCCCACCCAGGTAAGTGTGTCCCGAAAGCTTTGGATGGATTGCCTCCGGCGCCTGTGCATTCATTGTAGAATTCTGCTTCGGAGTAATGGGCCTCATTTTGACTGAAAGGTGACTGATTTCCTGGTATGCGGATTGGTCTTAAACCAACTCTTCCTTTCACACACTGGTGATATGTGGAGGGCACAAGCTTATGCTTGTTAATCCAGGGTCTTCCGAGCAAAGCATGATATGCTACCTCTATATCCAGTACATGAAACTTAGTCAAGGATCGGATAGGCCCCACTTTTAGGTCTACCTGTATATATCCAAGTGACACTTCACTTTTGTTTCCGAAGCCGCAAATGTTTATCTGGTTCTTGACTATCCTTGACAGAGGAATGTCAGCTGCCGTGAGCACGGATAGAGGCATGATATTGATGGAAGAACCAGTGTCCACCAAGGCTCTCCTAATGAACACATTATTGATTTGCCCTTCAAGATAAAGCGGCCTCCTATGGTCGGGATACGGAACCTCCATATCTTCATCAGTGAAGATAATAGCATTGTCATTCTCCAAGAATGCTCTCTGTGGTTGAGTGGTAAGGCAATGAGATCCATATTCTTCAGAGACACGCATCAGAGCCTCAGCAGCTGCTTCCCTAGCCTGTGGCCCGTAACCAAGCTGATCGAAGAGCGACTTGAATTTTGGGTTCCGTTGAAGGGCTTGTGCTGCCGTCGGCCCCTGCTTTAGACTTTGGTAGCGTTCCATTACGGTTATCTCAGCCTCCGTAAGGTTATGAAGTGTTACGGCAGTGGTTTCTTGATTTGTTTGTTGGCCAAACAAAGCTCGGTTGTGCTTTTCCAGCATGTCTAGTGTGAGTTCCTCATTACTAGGTCCGGCTTCCCATCCGTCAGAGAATGGCCATGGAGCATCATAACTTGGGGGCTTTGAGTACTTGCACCAATAGGCTTCCTCCATGTTCCCATGTGATTCCCAGATTGCGTCCGGCGGCTTAGGATCATTGCTCCATATTCCATCATCGTTCATCGAATCATCAGAACACATGATCACAGCAGCTATCTCTTTCCCTCTCCGCTTGGGCAAGGGATCATCATCAATGGCTTGCTTCTTGGAAGGTAACTCAAGAGTTCCATCATGTACCTTGGCATGCAAGATCTTTCGCAGAGTCTGACAGGCAGTGGTTGGGTGTCCCACATATTGATGGTAGCGGCAATATCGCGGATCGTTCTTTTCTTCTCTGGTAGGGACCTTTTGTGGTCTTGGTGGCTTGATGACTCCCTCTGCAAACATTGTATCCAAGATAGCATGGAGTTCCTCATCTCTGCACGGCAGCGGCGGGTACGTCTCCCTTTCTCTTCGTTTGCGTGGGTTGAAATCGCTTGAGGATTTTTCATCTACAAACAAAGTTTGTTGGGGTTCCTTCCTTTCATTCCTCCATGTTCTTTGCCCGGCGGCCGGTCTGACAGACATGCTTGTTTTCCTCACTGCTTCCAGAAGTCTAGAGAACTGGTTGATTCCGATGTTCTCAAGATATACCCTGTATTCTGGTACAATGTTACTTATGCAAATCTCGACAAGTGCCTCTTCATCTTTTTCATCATAACAATCAAGAGCTAAGTCACGAAACCGACGGACAAAGTCCACAGGGTTTTCTCCAGGCTTCTGGCGGGTGTTATTGAGTTGAGTCGTAGTTACTCGTTCCTCGTGCTGGAAATATTTTCTACAGAACCTGCTTGCCAAGTCTTCCCAGGAGCGGATAGAGCCCGGCGCCAAAGTAGTATACCAAGTGTAGGCGCGGTCTGTGAGACTCTTCGAAAATTCTCGAACACGTAAGTTATAATCGCCAGCATGGGGTCCCAAAGCATCAACGAAGCGACTGATGTGCTCTTTTGGACTTCCTTTCCTCCCATCAAAGAGGATAAAGCTTGGAGTTTCATAGCCCTTAGGATAGGGCTGCTCGAGTAGGCTGGCCGGATATGGCGGCTGAGGGACGTATTTCCAATCTTCATGGCTTCGATTTAACTCTTTTTCCAGCATGGCAATCACATCTTCATGGGTGACAAAAGATGCTTCCTTCTGCTCAGATCCTCTTCCAGCAGGAGCTGAATCTCCCAATGGCGTCTTTTCGCGTTGCTCTTCATTTTTGTCATTCTGATTGGAAACAGAGTTCTTCAACTCTTTGATTGTTTCAATCATTTCTCTCTGGGATTTACCCATAGCATGGATGGCTGCGATGAGCTCTGGGAGCGTGTACTCTTCTCCATTTGTTGGTCTCTCCTCTTCACAGGAGCTGTTCCCTCTTGACGTCGAGTCACCGTGGTTTAACTCCTCTTGGGAGGCCACAGTGTTGCTTCTGACATTCCTTTTTGGAGGCATTGGTGAGAATGGCAGCCTGAGTCCCCAGTGAAGTCGCCAATTTATGTAGGGGTCTTTTTTGGTCACGACAACTGAAGGCGGGCTTGGGCCGTCGTAAAGAGCTAATTGTGATGCCCCTTTGCCTGAGTTCAGAACCAGGCCCAAAACACTCCGAGAAAATGTAAATTTCCAGGGAATGCTCTGTTTCTTCCCACCAAGAGAGTGATGACTGTGATAAAAGAATTAGAAAGTTATGCTTGGCTTGAAAGGCTTGTGATGCGAGAGCTAAGTTTCCACAAGTTTAGCAGAGAGAGAGAGATTGACAGATTGCTGCGTTTTTTTTCTCTCTCTGCTCACCCGTTTAATGACTCAAGAAAATGGGCTTGGCTTTGGTGCCCAGCCCAAAGCTTCCACTTTTGAGCCATCAATGGGCCTTGTGTAACTTGTGACCATCCACACCACAAACCAATCAGCAAGCCCCAGGCGTATAATTAAGTGGCTTGGGCCCACTTAGGTTTGTTGCGAGATTTGACACAATAGGGAGTTGCTTGGCATTGCACGTTATCGTGTGCTTATGCTTGGGCTATATTGTATTTGCAGTGGCTCGGGCTATGTCGTATTGCAGTGGCTCGGGCATTGCGTTAGATAATGCTTGTCAGTGCAGTGGGCTAAGTGGGCTTGGGCCTACGAAACCTTGTAATTCTTACAAGTTTGCATGTGAAAGTGGTAAACTCACACCACTGCCTCCCCACGTGCCAAATTGTAGCCTTGCTTGGCATGGCATGTGTGCATTAACTAGACTATTTTTTTATAGCATGATAGCGATTGGGCTTTAAAATATGCATGGGCCTGTCCTATGATTTTTTGGGCCTCAACAACAAGCTATATAATTGAATATCATGCCATGACATTATGTACTTAACTGTTCAATTAGTATATCATTGTACACCCAAATACTTACATAACCAAACCTTTTACCTGAAAGTCATACTTGCAATCATCCACATAGTGCATATATCCTGTAATCACCCACCAAGGGGTATATGGGAATACTTTCAAATCCGAAGGCAATAGGGGAAAGGGAAACTAGCTAACCACTTGTGTAGACAAGTCGAGCAGGTGGCTAGGGATCCTGGCCAACCTTGTGTAGATAATATGAGCAAGGTGGCGAAGAATATCCTGTTAATTATACCACATGTTGGTACTACACTATTCTCCATATAGATGTACCTCAAACATAATTCGTTAATTCCAAGTACCACACATGTGGCCACATGTGTGATACCTCCTCGCAGAACTCAAGGGGCACAAGGTCAGCTCGAGATGCATTCCTCCTAGAACTCAAAGGACCCACGGTTGACCTGAGACGCATTCCTAGCAGAACCCAAGGAGATATACTAAACTTGAGAACGCAAATCCTCGCACCACATGGTTCCAACATCCCCGATACTCGTTGGTCAATGTCATACGTGCGTAGACAAATTCATCAATTCCCCTCGCAAGACTCAAGGAGATATACTTAACTTGAGAACGCAAATAATCCGTCAATTCCCCTCGCAGGATTCATGGAGATATACTCAATCTAAGAACGCAAAATAATCCGAAGGCAACCATATGTCCGATGACATTCAGAAGGCAACTGTATGTCCGAAGACATCAATATTTCCAAAGGCATCTAGGATGTTTGAAGATATCAATATTTCCGAAAGCAACCAGAATGTCCGTAGACATCAATATTTTCGAAGGCAACCAGGATTCCCAAAGACATCAATATGTTCGAAGGCAACACAATCCATATATTAAAATAAACATAGATATATCATGCTTGGAAAAAATAAAGGCTATAGAATAATAATTCATAACAGTTAATAAAACTCTAAAAGTAAAAGACCAATTTAAAACAAATAACCCAAACACAACACCTTATAACCAAAAGGATCTCGATTAGGCCAACGAGGCCCACCAACTAGGTCAATTAGGCCTGTGGGGCCTAGACCTCTGATTTCCGATCCGAAAGTTCCTATAGGTCCAACAAAGTCTACTAAACAAGTCCCAAAAGTTTGATCTCGATCGAGCGGTCGGATCTAAGCCAATCGCACAAAGTTTAGGCGATCGTTTCGCCTAAACTTAGAATCTTTGATTCGGAGTATCTGGGACTCCAATTCTCGATTAACAAGTTCCTACACGATCCTAAAGGTACAGAGAACAACATATTGAAATTGGGACCGATCGAACGGTCTGAACCTATCGAACCCGGATATCGCATAATAGGTGCAATATCCATTCGACTATCAAATGATAACCAAATCCAAATTCGAGCATATATTCGTGCTCAGGACGACAAGGAAAACAACTTAGAACTTAATGGGCCACCACACAATGGCCTACGCACCGCCACCCACCGCCGGCAGTGCATGGTTATCTTGAGAAATTTTCGGCGATGAAAATTTCTCAAACCTACAATACCTATACCAATATATTCAGACTAAATAGAGGATCAACTTTTGTTCTTGGAACCACGGAAAAAAATTGACTGAAAGTGGCCGTATCGAAGCCGAAATCGTTAGCCAAATATAGATTTAAGAATCGATATGCAAAACCTCAAAATCAATCCATTCTAAGTACATAAACAGGTAGAGCGTGATGAGTAGATGAAGTTTCATACCTCATTCGACGAAAACCATGACCTGAAAATGCAAGAACACCACTCGAAAAACCTAACTCTTTCTCAGCTTCGATTCGAGCTCATCGTCAGTGAATTGAATCGGGTCTTGGAGGGGTTTTGTAGAGGAGGACAAGAGGAACACTTTTTGTGAAGGTGGCGCGGCCTACCGGTGCACGACGTCGATTGGTGGCCGGGAAGTCGAACAGTCGCATGAGAAGAGAGGAAGAAGAAATGTCGAAGAAGAAAGAGAAAAATAAAAAGCAGGCCCAGTTATTGTAGTGGGTACTGTAGCAGTAACAAATTTGAAAATTCCCATTACGTCATTTTTGTTTCTAGACATTTTCTCGTTCATTACAACTTGGAATTGGGCGTGCCACATGTCTGCGAACTCGTATCGTCAAGCTCTACGCAATAGTGCCACTCAATTCCCCAAAAAAAATGAAATTTCACAATAAATAATCAATTGAATAGTGATTTTTGGGATGGGGTGTTACATATCTGCATCGGGTCTTTTGACATATGTAGGACAACCCCAAATCTTAACATGTTTCATATGGGGTTTTCGAGATGGACTTGGAATGCATTAGATTCAACAGGTAAACTGCAGTGGGGAGTGCGTATCCCCAAAAGGATATAGGTAAATCCGTATAACTCATCATGGAACGAACTATGCCCATCAAGGTTTGATTTATACTTTTAGAAACTCCATTGAGTTTTGGAATCCCTAGTAGAGTCCATTTTGTTTCTAGACATTTTCTCGTTCATTACAACTTGGAATTGGGCGTGCCACATGTCTGCGAACTCGTATCGTCGAGCTCTACGCAATAGTGCTACTCAATTCCCCAAAATCCTTCCCGAGCAAAAAGTGACTAAAGTGTCTCTACACCCAAGGGCAAAAATGAAATTTTACAATAAATAATCAATTGAACAGTGATTTTTGGGACGGGGTGTTACATATATGCATCGGGTCTTTTGACATATGCTGGACAACCCCAAATCTTAAGATGTTTTAATAAGGTAAACTGCAGTGGGGAGTGCGTATCCCCAAAAGGATATAGGTAAATCCGTATAACTCATCATGGAACGAACTATGCCCATCAAGGTTTGATTTATACTTTTAGAAACTCCATTGAGTTTTGGAATCCCTAGTAGAGTCCATTGAGAAATGATGCCATGTTCCTTGAGATAATCAAGAAACTCTGTACTCAAGTATTCATCTCCTCGATCTGATCTTAGAATCTTTATACTCTTTCATGTTTGCTTCTCAACCTCATTCTTGAATTACTTAAACTTTTCAAAGGATTCAGACTTGTGCTTCATGAGATACACATAGCCCAACCGAGAGTGATCATCGGTGAATGTCGTAAAATATGAGAAGCCTCCTCTTGATGACGTGGACATAGGGCCACAAACATCAAAGTGGATCAACCCCAATAGTTGAGTGACTCTTTGATCCAAAACTTCTAGTCGATAGAACTATGAATTCCTAGTTTATAGGAAAAAGGGAGCGAGAGGAATTTTAAGACAATTAGAGAAAGAAAAGGAAGAAGCTAAGGAACTGCTTTGAGTTCTACTTTCATAATTGCTTGATTCATTTTAATGAATAACTTACGTATTGATACAAGGTTTGGTTGCTAAAATTAACGAAACTAAAATAGTAAATTATTTTAAGCCATAAAGAATAAATGGCCTAAAATCTCACTCATTTAAAACCATTAACTTTTTATGGTTTATAACAATTCGTTATAAACCATTAGTTTTTATGGTTTTAAATAATTTAATAATATAATATAATATAATAAAATTAATTATAATTATAATTATATTATATTATGTTTATTTTTGTTGGTAGATCCTCTTGGATCATGGCTCCCCCATTTAAGATTCTTGAGTTCCTGGTCAAGCTAAATTGTGAGATGAGGAAACTCTGTTATTGCCTTGTCTTGAATATACCACTTCAACTTGCTAGGAAGTTGACCTTTTCTGCCAATACGGAAATACTCATACTTTCCATGTCGAGTCTCATGAACCTTCTATTCCAAGATACAATCCTCCTACAAAGGATCATGGCTCCCCCATTTAAGTCATCAACTGATGGAAGGCGTGTGTCTTTGTTAGGATCATCATCAAGTAGAGATGGCTCAAAAAGTTTAAGATTCTCGGCATTGATGACCGAGTACATCTGCATGTATGGTGGTAATTCAAGTTGAAAGGCATTATCACCAATTTGTTTGATGATCTTGAACGGTACATAACGAATAGGCTTCAGTTTCTTTCCTTCACCAATTATCCGCTTCTTTCCAAGGTGTAACCATACTAGGTCACCTTCTTTGAAGTTACATGGCACACGATGCTTATCATGGCAAGCTTTATATCATTGCTGAGAACGTTTCAGTTGTGCCTCCACTTCAGCATGAATCTTTTGGACTCGTTCGAGAAATTTCTGTGTTCGAATATGTTCTTCTTTCCCACTTAATGGCTGGTCACTCATAGTGAATGATAAATCAAAGGGACTTTGGGGAACCTAAAATCGAGATTTGAGTGTAGAGCCATGAATTGCTTGGTTAAAAGCAAACTATAAGTAAGGGAGACTTTCATCCTAAGTTTTCGGATGCTTGGAATTGTGTACCACAGTCCGGTTTACGACCTCCGTTTGCCCATCTGTCTATGGATGAAATGCAGTGCTTCTTTTCAATTTGGTATCCATCATTCCTAATAATGACCTCAAGAAATAGCCTAAGAATCAAATGTCTCTATCAGAAATAATCGATGTAGGTAAGCCAAAATGCTTCGAAACATGTTGGAAAAATAACTTAGCAGCTCCTTCTCCAGTACCGGTCATCTTGCATGGAATGAGAATCACCATCTTACTGAAACGATCTACCACCACAAAGAAGTAGTCATTTCCAGACTTGGTTTTAGGCAATCCACCTAAGAAATCTAGCGAGATACTCTACCAAGGTATGCTAGGTGTTGGTAATGGAAGATACAGTCCTAACTTTTTATTGGAAGGCTTCGATGTGTTGCATAGAACACAACCTCGAATGTATCGTGAAACATCGAGATGCTTCTTTGGCCAATAAACATAGCGACGAAGATTCAATAAAGTCTTCTCAACTCCAAAATGCCCTGCTACGTTGGAAGTATGAGCCTCACGAATCCACTGCAATCTGTTGCCATCTTTTGGAGTGCACAATTGTGTTCCCTTGTACATTAGTCCATCCTTCAATTGGAACTCACTAGTCTTTCGTTGTAGCAGCTTGGCAGAGGCTGAGTTGAAATCAGCATCTGTGTCATACCCTTTGGCATATTTAGAAGGAACAATGGGTTGGATTTGCATATCCACCAGCAATGTGGAACTAACTGGTGTAGGTGGTCTAGATGACATATTTGCCAACTTATTAGTTGCTCCCTTCTTGTTCTATATCACAATATTGAATTGTTGTAGGTAAGACATCCATTTCATATGTCAAGCTTGCTGTAACTTAGACTGTGTAGTTAAACACTGAAGAGGTTTATGATATGAGTGAACTATGACTTCTTTTCCCAACAAGTAAGCTCTCCAATGCTTCACTGCTTGATATATGCATTGCATACAGCTCCTTGTCATAAGTTGGGTAGTTCAATACCAATCCACTAAACATCTCAGAATGGTATGCAACTGGTTTCCCATCCTGAAATAATACGGCTCACATGGCATAGTTCGATGCATCTGCTTCCACTTCAAATGGTTTATGCAGATTTGGTAATGCTAGTACTAGGGCCGCTGTAATCTTTCGTTTCAACAACTGGAAAGATTCTTCATGGTTTCTCGACCATTCAAACTTTTGATTGGTCTTTGTAAGAGAATGTAAGGGTGCTACAATTTGTGAAAAGTGCTGAATAAACTTTGACATGCACCTATAAAGCTCCGACCTTCAGTTATTGAACGGGGCGTAGGCCATTGAGGAATCACATGTACTTTCTCTAGGTCCATTTTCAGTTATCCTGCACCAACAATGAATCCCAGGTATGCAAGGTGTTGTTTCCCAAATTCACACTTCTTATCGTTTAACTGTAATTGATTTGTTCGTAGAACCTCCAAAACTTGAGCAATATGATGAAGATGGTCCTCCCATGTGACACTAAATATGAGAATGTCATCTAAGTATACAATGACGAAGTCGTCAATGAAAGGACGGAGTACCTCATTCATCAATGGCATGAAGGTAGCTGGAGCATTACATAACCCGAATGACATGACTAACCACTTGAAGAGTCCCTGTTTTATCTTGAAAGTAGTCTTACAAGTGTCTTCTTCTTGGATGCGAACTTGGTGATAGCCGGATTTGAGATTTAGCTTCATAAAGTAACGAGGACCATGTAATTGATCTAACAAGTCATCAATCCTCGACAATGGATACCGATTCTTGATGGTTATTTTGTTGAGTGCCCTATAATCTACACACATACGCCATCCTTCGTCTTTCTTAGGCACAAGTAACACTGGTGAACCACATGGTGAGTAGCTAGGTTTGATGACTCCTTGTTCAAGAAGTCCCTAAATTTGCTTCTTGATCTCGTCAGATTCCGTTAGAGAAGTGCGATACAAACCCAAGTTTGGTATAGGTGAATCTCCTACCAACGGGATATCATGCTCCATAGCTCTACTCGGTGGCAAACCATGCACATTCTGAAATAATTCCTTGAACTTCTCCTGCAATTTCCCTATGTTTGAGCATTGCGTAAGATATAAAGACAAAGTAGACAACGTCACAGCTCCACAACTCTGATCTTGTGATCGAATCATCAACAAAACGAATCACCGACATGAATTGACTAACCTTTTGGCTTGGTTAGCTATCAGCAAATTATCTGTAGTTTGAGGCTTGCAAGCGTTAATATGGAACTCCTTCCCATCCTTCACAAGTCGATAGTTGCGAAGCCTAGTGAATGGCTTCTCGGTCCCATAAATATTGACTGCCTAATATAACTTGGAAAACGTCCAAAGGAACCACCTCACATGTCACCTTATCAATAAATCGATTGGTGATAGCAAATTTGAAGGTACATTGCTTTGTGATCTGTAAGTCAACGTCCTTCTGAATCCATCCCAGCGGGTACAGCTTAGGATGTGGTGTGGTGTCTAAACTCACTTTTCTTACTAAAGCCTCTGAAATCAAGTTTTTCTAACTTCCAAGGTCAATGATAGCTTGTACAACACTTTGCTCACCTGAATATTCACATGAAACAACTCTTCATGGTTGTACGTGTCTGCATTATATTCTGGTCTTGTCATAAGGGTAAGTGTAACATCAGGTTGCTTCAACTCTGGAAGCTCTTCTGCCTATTGTGTAGTTACGGTGGTTTTTCTGTCATTTCTCCCCTGGTTGTTTTTCTCGGGCTTTGGCCGCAACTCAGGATGCAGTATCCAGCACTTGTCTTTGGCATGTCTGCTAGTTTGATAGTAATCACAGTAGACCTTCTGTGTCTGACCTTCCTTGCTCTACTTCCCCTTTTTTTGTCAATGAGTTTTGTTGACAAGTTTTGATTTGTCATCCTTCTTGTTAGTTCTTTTATTTTTCGTCTCAATGGCGATGGCCTTCACAGTAGCTACGGTGAACAATTTTAGTTCTTTCCATATGTAGTTAGCAAGACCTCCGGTATACTTCATGAAAACATCGTAGTCGTCGATGTCGATGTGTAGGACCATAGCTTGGTTGTGGTACTTTGTTGTATACTCTTATACAGGCTGCCCAAATCTTTGTCTGAAGTGTTGCCACTTATACCATCTTTCATCTTCATAGCCAACTGGATAAAATTGTTTTCTCAAAAGTGTCTTAAAGTTCTTCCAAGTCAATTCTAAGACATCATACCGTTTCCGATAGGACTTCCACCATGTAAGGGCATGGCTTGAAAGTTTCAAACTCACAAATTTTATCTTTTGCACATTATATGATTTATAACAATTTGTTATAAACCATTAGTTTTTATGGTTTTAAATAATTTAATAATATAATAAAATTAATTAAAATTATATTATATTATGTTTATTTTTGTTGGTAGATCCTTTTGGATCACTTTTCCCCTTTGCCAGAGAAAGGAGACCTAGACATCTTACCCTTTAGACAACACTCACAAGTAGGCATCGATTCTGAACCCAACAATCCAAGATATCCATCTTTGGCCGTCTTGTGAATTTTGTCTTGGTTGATATGCCCAAGTTTTAAATGCCACATTTTAGTAGGATTGATCTCGTCCCCTGGCCTTTTAGGCCTTGATGCATCATTACCTTCTAAACATTTAACACTACCATTCAATTGTAAATGAAAGAGGCCATCAACAATATGAGCATAACAAATTACACATCCATTCAAATATAAAGAACAACTTAGTTTGTCAAACATGACTGAGTACCCATCTCTTAAAAGCATAGAGATGGAGATTAAGTTCTTAATACAAGCCGGAAAATAAAGAGAATCTATTAGTTCCAAAACCTCTCTTGATGGTAGCTTGAGAAGGTAGGTGCCAATTGCTTTAGCTGATATTCTTGTTCCATTTCCAACACGTAGCACCATCTCTCCCTTCTTCACTCTTCTACTTCCCACTAGTCCCTGCAAAGAATTGCAAACATGTTGGCTAGCGCCTGAATCAAATATGTAAGTAGAAGAACTAACTGTTAGAACTGATATTTCTTCTTGTTGTTTAGGCTTGCAAGATATTTTCTTGCAGTTCCTCTTCCAGTGCCCATCTTCGTTGCAGTAAAAGCATATTCCTTTGGGCTCCATTGCCTTCTTTTTAGCGATTTTACCATTGGGCTCGACTACAGTAGTCTTCTTCTCATTTCCCTTGCCATTGCCTTCTGTTTTAGACTTAGGTTTGGTAGAGGAAGAAGAGCCTTTCTCGAAGGCAGCCATAGTCCCACTCCCACTTTCCCTTTTGAAATTCTTTTAAGTTGTGACCAGCATGTGCAGCAACTCAGCAAGAGTTTTGTCCATTTTTCCCATGTTGTAGTTCATAACAAATTGCTATTAGTTCCAAAACCTCTCTTGATGGTAGCTTGAGAAGGTAGGTGCCAATTGCTTTAGCTGATATTCTTGTTCCATTTCCAACACGTAGCACCATCTCTCCCTTCTTCACTCTTCTACTTCCCACTAGTCCCTGCAAAGAATTGCAAACATGTTGGATAGCCCCTAAATCAAATATCCAAGTAGAAGAACTAATTGTTAGAATTGATATTTCTTCTTGTTGTTCAAGCTTGCAAGATATTTATTGCAGTTCCTCTTCCAGTGCCCATCTTCGTTGCAATAAAAGCATATTCCTTTGGGCTCCTTTGCCTTCTTTTTGGTGATTTTACCATTGGGCTCGACTACAGTAGTCTTCTTCTCCTTTCCCTTGCCTTGCCTGTGGTTTTAGACTTAGGTTTGGTAGAGGAAGAAGAGCCTTTCTCGAAGGCAGCCATAGTCCCACTCCCACTTTCCCTTTTGAAATTCTTTTAAGTTGTGACCAGCATGTGCAACAACTCAGCAAGAGTTTTGTCCATTTTTCCCATGTTGTAGTTCATAACAAATTAGGAGAACTAGTTTGAGAGGGATGCAAGGATAAAGTCTTGGGCCAATTCCCCATCTAGTGGAGTACCTAAGTTCTCCAACTGCTCAATAAGTCCAATCATCTTCAGCCCATGCTAGTGGACTTTTGCTCTCTTGACCATCTTGGTATTCACAAGCTTATAAACAGCACTGAACCGTCTATTACGAGTACCCTCACCATACAGCTCTTGCAGATGAAGGATGATATCAATTGCAGCATCCATGTGCTCATATTGCTTTTGAAGCTCAGAGTTCATGGAAGCAAGGATGTAGCATTTAGCTTGTGTGTCGTCTTGTATGTGCTTAACATATTGAGCACGTTCCTCCTCAGTGACATTATCACCAGGAGGTTGATGAGGGAACGGCATATCAAGCACATATGCAATTTTCTCACTAATCAAAACGATCTTGAGATTTTGAAACCATTTCGGGAAATTGTGCCCCTCAAGGCAATGTTTGTCAAGAATTTTGGCGAGTGCGTTTCCAGAAATATCTACATAACTTATAGAAATTTAAATTAGATTACTTTTAGACAACCAATGATTTGTGTCTTTTAAATCAAATGACATCTACCCCACTATTTTTGGCAAATTCCATATCCCTCAAATGGAATCCGAGAGTTTTAGTTTCAACTCTTAGTGGGGATGGGAGGCTCACCACCATTAAGCTTTCCAAATCATAATAGAATATTGGTTTGCTTGAATGGTGAAGAGAGAGTATTCTTACCCATTCAGAGCATGATATGATTACCCATCACTTTGGCCTCTAGCAAACGTGCACCCCCAAATGTTATCGTGAGGTACCATTGTACTAGTTAAGTCATGCCCACAATTCCCGTGAGTGTAGGGGTTCAAGTAAGACCTTATCATAATAGAATATTGGCCTTACTCGTTGCCTATATTCACAATATCAAATGTTTTGAAATGAGCCCTTTCAAAAATAAACACATACTTTGTGTTCCTCATATTGGGGTGAAGCACGGTGTATTAGTTATAATCGATGAGGGCCCACAATGGTGGAAGGCCACGAAAAGATATTCAAAATACCTCTCCGTTTATCAACTTAATATTATTATTAGTTGAGGGAGTTTTAGATCTCATCATACAACATTCATTTCAATCTCATTAAAATTAAATTGGTCATATCATAACTATTGGTCCAATTATTAGTAGCATATGATACTCCCTTTTTTGGACAAGGAGTATTTATTACTACTAATTAAAATTTTGCATTCTCGAATTTTGGACATATAGTTATCTTAGGCCCTTAGGATGATTATGGACTTTTAATATTTGATCCAACATGAGCCAAATTATGGATCTTGGTCTCGGGAGGGTGATTCATTTTAATTACGCGTTTAACTAATTAAACATGCAATCCTAATTGGGCTTGAGGCCCATCTAACTTGAGGCTTGGACTTCATCTTCTTCTTTCTTCTTCTTCTCTACATCATATGAAAAGCAAAGGCATGCCAGCCTTTTAACAATTACATAAGAACAGAAAAAGAGAGACATGCAAGCCTCTTTAACAAAAGAGTTAAACCTTATTAATTACAAGCCCAATAAATGAATAAATCACATCCTAAGGTTCAATCAAATTGATACTTGCCGAATCACATAGTTCGATTGCAATTTGGTCCTTAGTCCATAATTATCCTTTCAACTACTTTAATCAAATTAAAATAATTAAACTTTAGAATGCAACTTAAACATTTTAGGTTTTTAGTATATGGGCCTAGTTCAAAACGTGGGGTAAGTATGCAATTAATTAAAGACTTGAGGACCAAACTGCAAAGTAAAGTAATTGCATAGAAGTCCAAAATAAATAATATAATTGCATGAGGAACCCAAGAGGATTCCAAGGTGGGGCAGGCCATGTGAAGTGTGTGTGTGTGTGTGTGTGACATGCATGTGAGTGTTGGTTTGTCCCATAAAAGGGTTAAGCATGCCTTATCAAGTTTCAAGGAAACATTTCTAAGACCAAGAGTGTGGTCTCCCAAGCTAACAAGTTCCTAGGAAAAGAAGAGAGGGCAAAGGAATATTTCTTCAACCAAGGAAACATTCCCAAAGACCAATGGCAAACTAGGCATGCCTATGTTTTGATATTCTAATTGACAGGACCCGACCCAAATTCCACTTTGAAATCTGCGCCGAACCTTGTGCGTATCTGACTCCTGGCAGGTGCCAAACACACTTGACCAAATTGCCCTTCTAACAAAAACCTAAGTT
>NW_018925899.1:0-13058 GCF_002207925.1 Prunus avium | reverse complement strand
TTTCTAAGAAGATTGGAATGAGGAGTTACCCTTGGGATGCGTGCTTTCAACCCTATGATCGATCAGGTCAACTACCTATGTAACAACCCGGTCCTAAATTAATAGTTAAATATTCAATTATTCAAGAAAAATGCGATTTTACCCCGAGAATATTTAAGGGTTTAAAAGTTGACTTTTTGTTCAGGAAAGAATTTGGGGATTTTAGCAGTACCATTGCGTAGAGCACATCGAGATGAGTTTGTAGACACGTAGTGGGGTCAAATTAAAGTTGTAACGAGGAAGTTACGATCCAAAATAGTCCAGTCACGCACAGACCCCCCTCGACTATTACTATTCAACCGTACGGCTCTTTGAGCTGCTGCCGCCGCAATGGTCCACCATTGGAGCTGGGACCGGTCCCAAAATGACTGGCAAGACTTCACCGTCCTTCCCCACCTCTTCTCCGACGCCAAACGCCAGCGACATCGCTGAATTTTAAAGAAGACCGACTGGTTTTCGTGAGAAAAATTCCAGCCGCTCGTTCTCCCACTTCTGACCACCATTTCCGTGATCCAGGTATGAATAGGAGAAATTTTTGCGTTTAGGGGGTTAAATAAGTGATTGAAAATCTACCGGTTTTCGGCCTCCGATTCCGGCCACTTCCGTAGACTTTTTGGGGGTAGGTCCAAGAACAAAAGTTGTTCTACTCTCTGTGGTGATCATGTAGGTATAAGTCTTGACCGGCGGTTTGGAGATTTTCCGATCGCCGGAATCGCTTTGGACCACCACGCTTTGCCGGCGAGGGTGGCGGTGTGTGGGCCACTTTTGGGCCAGTCATTGAGTCCTAAAATCATCCTCATGTCGTCCCGAGCACGACGGTATGCTCGGATATAATTTGGATATGGTTTGATCATCGATCGGATATCGCATACTAAGCGTTATCCGGGTTCGATATATTCGGGTTGTTGGATCGACTCCGATTTAATATATGTTGATCTAGGCATTCCTAGGATCGTGTAGGAATTTGCGGATCGTGAATTGGAGCCCCGGATGTTCCAATTCAATAATTTAAAGTTTGCGTTGTACGATAATCGTCTGATCGTGCGATTGTGAGCGATCCGACCGTTTGGTTTGAACCAAACTGGCAGGGTAGGTTTAGAAAAGTGTGTGGGACCTATAGGAACTTTCGAATCGTAAAGTGGAGGTCGTGGGCCCGGTTGACCAAGTTGGATAGTTTGACCCCTCGATTGACCATGAGTCGTCCGAGGTAGCTTCACCCTTTGAGAAGTACTAGAACGACCTTATTAACGAGTCTTGACTGTTAGTGGAGCTATGTTGATTTTGGAGGGATTTTGGGATTTGTCTTTATGTTATCGTATGGAATTTCTTGTATAATGGGTTTAGAGTGGAAATTGATTCGTTATGGGATTTCCTTTAAAGGTTATTACCTTGAAACCCATCATGGGTTTATATGAATATGGAATGAAAATATATATATGTATATATTTATATATATAGATTGCTAATTGTGAATATTTCTATTACTTTGATATTTGAGATTATATTATAGTACTTTATAGTATTCCTAAATGTTATTTTCGATATTTGAAGATTATGCATTATTGGAAATGGTGAAATCTCTAGGGGTTGTGGTTATTGATTGATTGATTGATCGATTATTTATTTAGTTATCTATTACTATTAAGTGCATATCTATATTTAATATATATGTATATATATATATATATATATATATATACTCAGTAGGGGAAAATGCAGAATTATGGACACTAGTTCTCAACAGTATGTAATAAATTTCAAGGTAGTTGAGAACTGATTTCTGGAAAGTTGAGAAAAGAATTTAAGTATTGTTTGTGAAATAAGAGGAATTTCAAGATAAGATTCAAAATATGGTTTTCAAACCCACCTCAGGATTATCCTCCCTCCCCCCCAGTTTCCTTGAAACAGTTTTGTCATTTATAATAATGCCCCACGAGTTTCGGGGATGCCTGAACCGTGCGGTGCGAGGATATGCATTCTCGGGCTGACTACATGTCCCCTGAGTTCTGCGAGGAACGCAGCTCAGGCTGACTAATGGTCCCCTAAGTCTTGCAAGGAATGTGGCTCGAGTTGACTTTGTGTTTCCGAGGCCTGCGAGGAATGTGGCTTGGTTGACTTTGTGTTTTCGAGGCCTGTGAGGATGTGATTGACAGGATACTTGGAATGGACGGAATATTATTGGAATTGACAGTATAATGTGGGAAATGAATAGAAAATCATGGAATTTACGGAAAATATGTGGAATTGACGGATCACAAATGGGGGTACGCCTAGGTGGAGAGTGTTTTGATTTTAAGAGGTTTAAACTAAACTGATAATTTCATTTTGGTATTTTTGAGTAGAAGTTTTAATATCTATTTTCTAATAATATGAGATAAGAATTTAAGGTTTCCAAGTTATAAGGATTTTCTACAAATCGTATCTATTCTCTTAAGGAATGGATTTGTTTTACATGTGAAAGTGGGAAGTATATTTTAATTAAATCGTTGGTAAGGTTCTAGTAGTTAATGCTATTTTAATAGTTTTCTCGTTTTCTTACTTACTCGTAACAACTTAATTAATTATATATATATATAAGTGAAAGAACTACGTGTGGCTTGATCCCTCAGAAAGGTACGTAGGCAACTTAGAGTTACTAGGTGTAGCCGCAAGTTCAAGTGTTTGAAAGGTTGTTCTACTAAGCTATTTTGAAATTTGTTAACGTACTCTTGACGTTCTAATAGTTGAGATCTGTTTTAGTTGGTAGAATGATTTATTTGGTTTAAAGAGGCCTGGGGCTAGATTGATGTGATGTTTGGTTGCATGAAGTCTATTATTGTGCATGCTGAACATTTGGGATTATAAAAATAATGTTTTACATAGGTAAAATTTTTGGGAATCGTGCGAATTACAAGGGAGACTCTGCCGAATTTTTGGCAGAAGTAAAACTTGAAGAAAAAGAAATTGGAAACTTAGAAGGGCATTTTGGTCAAGAGTGCCCAGCATCTGCCAGGTGTCGGCCACGTACAGGGTTCGGCTCAGATTCCAAAGTGGAATTTGGGTCGAGTCCTGTCAACCTAGACCTTGATTAGATTCGTGGCTTGGCATCTGAGACTTGTCAATTCTTCTCGTGCTTCACGTTACTTGCAGGTCAAGAAACTCATCTTTTGTCTTCTTGTGAAATATATTGTAACTGGGTTTGGTGGACCTTGTACACACTCTTGGCTTGTACTATGTTTGTTTAGGGTTGTGTTTAAACTCCTCATATTCTGTATCTTTGCTTTTAAACTTGGTTACTTGGAACACAAACTCTTGTAACTGTTGGGTTGGTAATGATGTAAATATTTGTATCTAACTATTTTGTTTTATTTTCCGCTATGATTGAAATACTCTGATCCAACTCATACCATTTAAAAATAAAAAAAAAGGCTTAACGTATTTTGAGAACACTTGGGTGTATGATACTTGGGCAAGTGAGTGTTGTATTCTCGAGATTCTCGAGGTACATGTCACTGTCACTTGACTTGGCCATAAGGGCGTGACAGCATGTCTGTGCTAAAGAGTTCCCTTACTCAAAAAGGTAGTGAACTCAACTCTTCTGTTGCTGCCCTGCATGGTCGCAAAGAAGCCTACTTCCGTCTTGAGAGCAAGAATGCTGATATATCCCAGTGTTATAATAAACTTATGGCCAAGTTTGACGCCTACCACAAGGCTGCTGAACAAATCCAAGTCTAAAGCTGTCATGGACGCGTACAAGTTGGACTACTTAGACTGCAAGAGTAGGGCCGCTCCTTGTCATCCTATTGAAGATGAATATATTGAGATGTTCTAACCTAACATGCTGCCTGCTCAAGGTGTGCAGATCAATGATGTGGAAATGGAGACAGCCGAGGAGCAAGTGGCTGACGAGATTGCAACCGAGGAGGATGATGCCAAGGAGGGCGCAGCTGACGAGGTGGCAGTAGACTTGGAGGAGCAGGTAGCTGGAGCTACTAAGCAGATGGTTGCATCCGATGAGCATATAGCTAAGCTAGGCAGAGCCAGGGAGGGCGTAGTTGTTCAAGCAGAAGTTGAGGAGGTTGTCGACCAGTAGATGGAGGCTCTTTTATCTTTTCAAGCTTTGTAATATGCTTTTCTGTTTGCAATAATTTGTCTTATTTGACCATCTTCTTTCCTTTGAACTTCAATTATTTCTTTAACTTCAATTCGCATTGTGTCTTGTTAATCTCTTGAGTGGTCAGCTGGAGCCTTAGTTCCGCATTTCCTTTGGGATGTTTGAATGTTTACCCGCCGCTTGCTTCAAGGATGCTCTTCTGATTTTTCCTTAGGATGCTTCAAGGCAGTCTCTCTACGTCTCCCTTCGGACGCTCCTTATGAACGATGGCTTGGTTGTCCTGCGTCTCCCTTAAGACCTTCAAGTTGTCATGTGTCTCCCTTAGGATGCTTTTATGGCGGTCATAGCGCATGGTCGGCCAGAAATAGCCAATGCTTATAACCTTTTGAATGAGTGATCTGCCCCGAGAATAGTTGTCGCACTCATCGTTGTGAATTTTGTAGAGTACCTCAAGTGTTTGAGGGTACCTTATGCATGTGAGATGAGGCAGTGGATGTAGTATCTCGCGGCTTTCTGTTGGACCTTCCTAGCTTTGAACTTATCCTTTGGCAGATTTCCATTTGCCAAGTAGTCTATTGGCAAGCCCTTCTTGAAGGCAGTGGATGTGATTCGACCCTTGAAATCTACGATGTTTGTCTTTTCTGGCTTGAATCTCTTGATGTAGTCTTGGAGGGAGTGTACTCCTTGGTAAAGATGAAAGCTAGCTCCTTTAAGCTACTCATCGATCTGGATGGCAGGGTATGGAACCAATCCTGGACTGCTCCTCGTAAGGTCATGGAAAATACCTTGCACATCAGCGCATCTTCAGCTTTGTAAAGAATCGTAACACTTTTGAAGTGCTTCAGATGGCTCTCAGGATGGGAATCCCCTTTGAATTGTGTGAAAGAAGGTGTTGGTTAGGATTGATTTTGAAGTTCTGAAACTCGTTTTACAACCTAAGTTTTTGCCTGTTTTCAACTCAAGTTTCCTGCAAGTTCCGGCCACTTTTTGACCGTGGCCCAAGAACAAAAGTTGCTCCACTAGTTGACCTGATCACGTAGGTATAGGTATTGATGGGTGTTTTGAGAATTTTCCTATCGTCAGAATTTTCTCAAGCCACGCACGCGCTGCCAGTGCGTGTGGAGGCGCGTGGGCCCTGGTTGGGTGGCCCATTTGATCTAACATATTCCCCATGTTGTCCCGAGCACGATGGTATGCTCATATTTGAATTTGGTTATCGTTTGGTAGTTGATCAGATTTACGCACATTAGGCGTTATCCAGGTTCTATATGTTCGGACCATTGGATCGACTCTATTTCCAAATATGTTGATCTAGGTACCTCTAGGATCCTGTAGAAATTCGCGGATCAAGAATTAGAGTCTCGGATGCTCCGATTCAATGACTCAAAGTTTGCGTAAAATGGTGACCGTCCGTTTGTGCGATCACGAGCAATCCGACCGCTCGATCTGGACCAAACTTCCAAGACGTGCTTATTAGTAAACTCTGTTGAACCCGTTGGAACTTTCATATTAGAAATCAGAGGTCGTGGGCCACGTGGACTTGGTTGATCAAGTTTGGGATGTTTGACCACTCGATTGACCGAGCGTCTTCCAAGGTTATTTCACCTTTCGAAATACGTAGTTGGACCTTAGGAACTTCTCGTTCGTCGTACACACACACACTTGAATCCTGGGAAAACTAGGAGTTTGTTTTAAAGTTCTCATTTGAAGTATTTTAATTAATCCAGTTCTGATATCCTTCAATAGGTACTCTGAGTCAGCGCACTCAGCAAGCAGGACCCTATCAGGATCACGTAGCATCAGATTTTTTGTGAGTGGACTTTGTTTTGAAATAGCATTATTTTCAACGATTAAATTACTATGCATTTATGTTGGAATTTGGGGTATATATTTACACAATATTAAATATTGTGGTCTATATGTAGATAACTATATATATTTGTATATATATACGTTGACTATTTTAAAGCCATTCTTACATATTCCGTTTTATAAGCCTATGCGGGAACGGGTTGGGTTGAAGTCAAAAGATTTGACTTGGATACTATTATATTATATCTGGGATGTGAGAGTACTTCGATTTCACATTGATTACGTATGAATAGTTTCAATTGCATGTTTTTAGTATCATTTTCCAAACGGTGGGGTTAGTATGTTGTTTTTCAAATATAACCAAACTTTGTAGAATAAGGGAAGTATTAGATTTCTAATGACTTTCAAGTAATTAATCTATATGACTACTATATGTGTAATTGTTCGGATGTAAGGGTCACTTACGCACATGTACATAAGAAATTTTATTTACTAATGGGGTGTTAGTTGGATTGGTGTAGTCCTTTGTTGTGCTACCAAGTGGTCTTGGATTTAAGCCCCCATGATTCTCGTGTGTGTGAGTTTAATGATTGTGCATTTACCCACATTTCATTACATATCAACCGTTCCAATAATCTAGCGACTTAAGGTATGACAAATCAAACTCCAATTTGATGGCTAAGTTAACACTGTTAAGTCTATATAAAATTAAAAGAGAAATAATGCTGAATGCCACTGGAATCCAAATTTAATATGCAAATACTACATTTACCCACACATTTGCAAATATAACCTATAAATACATACTTATTGGCCACTTTAACATTTTTCTTCTCACTTTTTCTTCTCTCTTAGCTCTCTCCTCTCTCTCTCTCTCTCTCTCTGGGTCACTCTCTCTAACCTACTTGTTTCAAGTTAACATATCTCTTTCTCCTCTTCCTCTCTCTTTCTTGCCCTCTCGCCCCCTAGCCCTTCACTTTCTATGTTTGGATTTGAGTTGTTGGATTGATCTTGACCTGGGCTTTTGCGCCCTGTGGCTGGTCAAATCCATGATCATTAGTGTCCCATGGACCTCTTTCCAGTGTGAACCACTCAACTTCTTGATGAAGAAGATGAGTGGGGTACGGCCTTTGGCATCTGTCTTTTTTGTTTTTCATCTAGTCCCCTTGTTTGGTTACTGAGAAAATTTTCTGGAAAGTGAAAAAGAACGGGAAAAGCTCGAATCTTTTTGCCTGATTTATGTGGGTTTTTGTAGTTGTGCTAAAATCACCTTATACTAATCCAATAATTGTGTAATGCATGTTTGTGGTGCATTTGGGCATTGATTGCTGAATTCTTCTATTGGGTGATGCTTAGACATTTAAGTTGATTTGGTTATTTTTATTTTTGTTACTAAATGGAAAGCAGAAGCAGCTTTGTTAGCATTAGATGTGGGTTTGGCATTGCAATTTGAATTGGTTAGCTACATGATTGCCTAGAGGATCAGTAACTTGGGGATTATTTTATGTCTTGTGAGTTTTGCTACCATAATTAGAATGATTTTCTTTTTAGTTTCTCTTCCAATTGGTTTGAATGGTCTGATTGTGAATTTGCTACAATGTTATGAATGAGGGGTCGAAACTTGGCTCATTTACTTGATAGTATTTTCTAATTTTCATGACATACCGTTAAGGAGTACCATTTTGACTTAGTTACTGTGGATTTCATATCAGTCAATATTAAAGATCTGGGAATGGGCTTGCAGTTGCATTATAATCCGTTGTTTTTTTGTGACACTACTGGTTGGTGCAATTTGAGGAAAGTGTTCGATCTGAATATGTTTTTCTTCTTATTTTGCATGTGGGTAAAGTGGTTGGATTCTACTTTTTACTCTAGAATCATTTGATTAGCATGTTGGCTAGCTGTAATCGGTTATTGTTTTCACTTATATTGGTTACAAATTGTCTTACTTTTATGCCTTTTGGTTTCTATTTATATAGATGGCTGGAACTTTTGGTTTTGGCCATGCCTGGCTATTGAGGAGCTTTTGGCCATGACTAGCTGGGTGAAGGAGCTTTGTTGAATTATTGAAACAAGAATTTCATAAATTGAGGTCTATTGTGGCTTTTGGAAGATTATTATCTCTGCATATTATGAGATTCGATAGATTATTCTTTAAAGAAATATTCATTATTGAATAAATTCTCTGTAGATATGCTATCATTATGCAAAATCTGACTGAGAGGCTTAGGCCCCTTGTGGGTTTGAAAGGCTGGGATTATTGTGTTATTTGGAAATTGAGTGAAGACCAAAGGTTTAGAGGAACTTTTTAATTAACAATTACTAATTCATGTTTCTCTTTGTGACTAATTTTTAGATTGGTTATTATTATTATTATTTTTAGGTTTATTGAGTTGATGGATTGTTGTTTTTCTGGGGCTGATGAGAACACTCAGACTAATGGAGGAAATGAACTTATTTTCCAGTTTATTTAGTCCTTCCATGCACCACTCAAGAACAAATTCCTGTGATCTTCTTTCCCAGCTTCCTTCTTCTCTGACCTTAGACTCTGGGTACCTATGTATCCTTTTCATTTTAGCATTTTTGTTTACTCATTCAATCATAATTACCAATTACCATACATATCTTGACAAAATAAATTAATTAGTGTTTTTTTATCATTAACCATGGCTGCTCATGGGCAGGATTTATGCACATCCATTAATATCAAACCAGCCCATTTGGTTGAACTCATCTTCCAACAGAGATTCAAGTGCCGTGGTAGTGAGCTCCAGTTCCCATTTTTCTTAGCTAGTTCCAAAAGAAAGTCCTTTTCTGAACATATAATTAAATGTAACAGTATACTTCTACTTACATTTTGCAGGAAAGAGATGGGACCAGAGTTTTGATTCCAAGTGCAGAGGGTTGATTGAGCTATTTGTCTCTAAAGATGTATGATATTTTATGATGCTTCACTCAATCCTTGCTTTAATTTCTTATGTTAGATTTGAAATTTTATTTTGGTCACATCTCTCACAAATACGAATGTGCCGTACGACATATCAGTTGATCAAATCTGTCTCTGCAGCACTTTGTTAGTCTTATAACATCTTAACAGACATACAAATAATACACAAAATACCTGCAGAAGAAACCATTGATTCAGTAGACAAGTCTTCCACCTCTTTAACAAGCTCTGTATATCACTCTATCTCAATGGGGCTCAAGAACTTTTGTGATTCGATGCTTGACAGAGGCAAGGACCTATCCTATTTATAATGAGCTTTAGTTGGTGTAATTCTAATAGGACTCTTCCATTACAATCCTATTAGAATTCAACTTAATCACCAAGTAACCGGATGACTATGTCCAACTCTTTTAATTATATTAGGACTTCAATGCTTAAATAGAATATCTTAATCACATATGTATAAGCTTCAGAATACTTCTTCTAATTGATCTTGGTATCTGTCTCAGAGTCCCAGCCAAGTTCAATGAGTGTGTGACCTTATAACGCTTACACACTTCTTCAATGAATGTCTTGCAACATGTCACTTACAACTCAGAGAACATCATGAAGAATATGTTTTTGTGAGAATTGATAATGACCTTGTATTTGATAGAGGTCATGTGTTGAGTTGAATACGAATGATCGTAAAAAATTTCATTTTTTCTATATGGTTTTGCATATATGGTTGATATTTCATATGATTCTTAATTGTAGATAAAGGATGGCATTCATTGCTTAGTACCAACAGATGGAAAGACCCTCGAGGTCGATGATAAGAGCAGTGATTTTTTTATTTTTTATTTTTTACTATTTTTCTGATGTGAAAATATAGTAGCTAATAGTACTATAGAATGTTATGTAATAATATTTCTTCAATTCTTATATAAGTTGTTGTACCTTATTTATATGATAATGAATAATGATCTAGCATTTTCCCTTACAAAATAACCTTATAAGTTCATTCACAAGACAGACTTGAAAAAACAGGTGATAAGAAACAACTGTAAGTGCAATAACCAGGAAATACCACCACACTACAATGGCAATACGATGGCAATACAAACTTAATAGGGCATCAATACAACGGAAATACAAAAACTCCACATTCCCACTATAATTTCATTCCAACAAAGGCTTGGAAAAAAAAAGAAGGTGATACTGGGGCACTACGGTGGCAATACCAAGGCAATATAGGGCTATACAGTGGCAATACAAAAACTCCATACTCTTGCAACATGTCACTTACAACTCAGAGAACATCATGAAGAATATGTTTTTGTGAGAATTGATAATGACCTTGTATTTGATAGAGGTCATGTGTTGAGTTGAATACGAATGATCGTAAAAAATTTCATTTTTTCTATATGGTTTTGCATATATGGTTGATATTTCATATGATTCTTAATTGTAGATAAAGGATGGCATTCATTGCTTAGTACCAACAGATGGAAAGACCCTCGAGGTCGATGATAAGAGCAGTGATTTTTTTATTTTTTATTTTTTACTATTTTTCTGATGTGAAAATATAGTAGCTAATAGTACTATAGAATGTTATGTAATAATATTTCTTCAATTCTTATATAAGTTGTTGTACCTTATTTATATGATAATGAATAATGATCTAGCATTTTCCTTTACAAAATAACCTTATAAGTTCATTCACAAGACAGACTTGAAAAAACAGGTGATAAGAAACAACTGTAAGTGCAATAACCAGGAAATACCACCACACTACAATGGCAATACGATGGCAATACAAACTTAATAGGGCATCAATACAACGGAAATACAAAAACTCCACATTCCCACTATAATTTCATTCCAACAAAGGCTTGGAAAAAAAAAAAGGTGATACTGGGGCACTACGGTGGCAATACCAAGGCAATATAGGGCTATACAGTGGCAATACAAAAACTCCATACTGCCCTATAATTTTATGGGAAATAGCTCTAAATGCCACCCTTTTTATAATTTTAATTGAAAATACCACCCCTTCCCTAAAATTTTAAAACTATCACCTATAAATCTATATTTATTGTCCACTTATTGCACACATATTACTTTTTCAGAAATTTTGTTCTCTCTCAGGTCTCTTGGCTCCGTCTCTCTCTGTCGCTCAGCTCTCACTCTCTCTTCGTTCTGTCTCTCTATCGCTCAACTCTCACTCTGTCTTCCCTCAGCTCTCACTCACTCTTAGGTCTTTCTCAGTCTCTCTTGCACAGCTCTCTCTCTCTCTCTCTCTCTCTCTCTCTCTCTCACGCAGTGGTCTTCCTCCCTTAGCGGTGTCTGTTCATCGAAGCTTAACTCCACCGTTCACATCCAAAAGGTACTATTCATTGTCATTTTCTTTGGGTTTAGGGGTTTCTTTAAAGTTGGTTTAGGGTGTATGGTTTCTATGAAATTGGTTTAGGGTTTATGGGTTTCTATGAAATTGGTTTAGGGGTTTCTCTGAAATTGGTTTAAGGTTTAGGGGTTTCTCTGAAATTGTCTGATTTTGATGATTCCTTGTTTGAAACAGTGAAGGAGTGTGTTGTTTGTTCATTGTTTGAAATTGTTGTTGTTTTGCATTTGTGATTGGTGTTGTATTGCTGTTTTATTGTTGTTGGATTGCCATTTTAGTGGTATTATATTTGCATCGTAGTGCTGTTTTATTCCTAGTTTATTATGGTTTTATTCCCATTCCATTGTGGTTTTAATGGTTTTGGCAATTTATGCAATTGGATTATGTGTTTGTTTGTTGTTTTGTTTCATCCAAAGAAGGGAAATTGTAGGTGTTCATATATAGTCTCTACATTAGGCACATGAATCTTTATAGTTTGTTTTGCAGTTGCAGTAACTTTTGTTGGAAATTTAATATTAACTAATATTTATTTTCCTATTTCAATATTAACTAATATTTATTTTCCTATTTCAATGGAAATTAATAGAGTTCATTGGACGATGGTTTCCTTTGTCAATTTTTAGGAAGAGGTATCAAAGCACCTGTTTATTCAATGGATGCATTAGTTGGTTTTTTATATGGTTAGGACCTACCCTTTTGAAAAGGGTTCTTTAGTATCTATAAATACAATAGTGTTCCTGTAATTAAAATAAGGGAATTGATTCAGTCAATGTTGATCTATTTGAATATAGAGAGGGTTTTCTACATAATCTGGTTCAAAGAGTCCTTGTGTAGGGCGTAATTCGTCTTAAGGTCAGAGTGTCCAACACTTTCCTCGACTCAATTATTCAAGTTCTTCTAATCCATATTATGTGATTTTTGATTGTGTATGTTTGTAAGCATGCGTTAATTTTGAAGCATGAATTGAATGATTATTTCTGAATTTGTTTGTGACTAAATGGGGAAGGATTGATGCAATTGGGGTAGTTCTTTTAGCCTTTGCTATGAAACCGTGTATGAAGTTCATCCTGTTTGTGCCTAATAAATCACGGCCATGAACTGACCGAAGGAGCCCCTTTTCTCGGCCCTGGCATTTGCTCAAACGCAGCGTTTCGCCAAGATATTTGGCCCTCCTGAAGACAAAAGAAAAGTTGCTAAGGCACGATCATCTCGGCCTCGATAATAGGCCGAGGCCGAGGCCGAACAAAATCACGGCCAATGGTATTAAAAATCAAATCATCACGTGATAGCAGGGTCTCATGCTTCATTTAATGAAGTAATGCCTCTGTTTATTGTAGCAAACCCACTGGCCACGAATAAGCATTTAATGCACGAGGGAAGGTGGGAAGTGACTGAAGTTAGGTTGTGGTGACAGGAAACAGAGTGATTTAACGTAGACATTCTCACAAGGATTCTTACAGCTTGAGAGATTGGGTGACCAGCTATCAGAACAATAAATGCGTCCCCACGGCCAGAGGCGCAGAACCCACAATCAGGGCGGCGGCCGAGATTCACCAGGATTTATGGGGTCATACCACCATACTTCACGATCCCAAATGTCGATTGGACTACCCACTTGCTCTAATCACACTCCACTATGCAGGATTTCAGCCTCGATTACTCCTCCAGGAACTCTTCCTATAAATACAAGGCTTAAGACTACTTTCAAAGGGTTCAAACACCAAACCAAAGCCTCCCACGGAGCAACTTATATTTTCCTGTAATGCACTTTCAATATTTTACTT
>NW_018925897.1:0-11457 GCF_002207925.1 Prunus avium | reverse complement strand
TTGGCACATTAGATGTAAGCTGTAGGTTTTGTTTGGGTTAAATACCTTTTTGGTCACTGAGAAATTATTTTAGCCAAATTGGTCACTGTGTTTCCCAAAGTTTACAATTTATAGACATTTGGGATTTGTCGGAGTTTTAATATGAAAGCTTCATTCTTTGTCTTAGAGCATCTCCAAGGGAGATGTCAAATACCAAGCATCAAATTTAAATTTGATGGCTGATGTGGCAATTTGATATTTACACAGTTTTACACTCCACCCGATATGTCAAATAAATAATTATTGTAATAGTCAAATCATTCAAGATAAAGAAGAAAAATAATAAAAAAGGAAAATAATAAATGAAAGTAGCAGCTAGCTGTCTTTAAAAAATAATAAAATATTCATTTGACATCTTGCTTTTGGTATGTCAAAAATAACAGCTGAACCTACAACCTTCATTCCACATCAGCTTTGACAATTCGGTTGGAGTGATGTGAGATGTTATTTTTAGCCGTTAAATGTCTATGTGGCACTTTTGACATATCGGTTGGAGATGCTCTTATAATTCATATTAAACACCACCTTTTTAACTTTTTTTATGAAAGGACAATAAAGTCCTTGCCCAATTGACAGAAATAAAGGCTTGGACCTGATTTGTTACTGATTACAAATGCAAAATCAGAAAAATTAAAATTACGGTAACCAAAATTGATTACGATCCAAATCGCGACTAAAATTGTAATTAACCCAAAAAATGTAAGTCTTCTTATGCATATGGCACGGACCCAAAACCGCCCTGCTGCCTAGGGTTTTAGAATGACCAGTAGAATTTGAAATTGATCGTCATCAACATCTAAGCAGGGTCAAACATGGTGGTACCTCTCTACAGCTTGAACACCCTCAGATTGGGCTATTCAATAGTTTCTTGTACACTTGCTTCCACAGCTAAAAGATTTCTTGTTGGAGACCTAAAACCCTCACACATTTCTCTTCAAAATCATCTACTTCACAGATCCATCACCTCAAAAATCTCAGCAGACCAACACAATTTCACAGTCGCTTACCTCATAAACAGATGTGGGCTGTCCCCAGAAGGCGCCATTTTATCATCCAAATGGGTAGAGTTGCAATCCTCACAAGGAGCAGACTCTGTTTTGGCCCTTTTGAGCAAACATGGACTCTCTGAAACCCAGATCTCAAAGGTTGTCAGGTCACGCCCTATTATTCTTGTAACTGATCCTGAGAAAATCCTTTCGCCCAAGCTTGAGTTTTTTAGCTCTGTTGTAGCTTCAAGGGAAGACCTTGCAAGCATTCTGTCTTATAATCCCAACCTTTTGTTAAGAAGCTTGGAGAATCAGATTATACCCACTTATAATTTTCTCAGGAGTCTGATTTCCGAGGAAAATGTAGTTTCTGTTTTGAAGCGCAGCTCAAGGCTTTTCCTGGAAAATCGAAGAAAGAATGTGGTCCCCAATATTGAGCATTTGAGAAGATTGGGTATGTCCGAACCATGCATTGCTCTGTTGCTAGCTCACAGCACTCAGGTCTTGATGCACAAGCATGAAAGGTTTGCTGCAGATGTGGAAGAGGTTAAGGCAATGGGATTTCATCTGAAGAAATCGACTTTTGTGACAGCACTAAGAGCATTGTGTGGGGAGAGCAGCAAGTCTATATGGAATCGAAGCCGTGAAATTTACAAGCGGAGTTGGGGTTGGTCTGATAATGATGTGGTCTCTGCATTCAGGAAGAATCCACAGTGCATGACTCTGTCTGAGAAGAAAATAATGGAGGTAATGGATTTTTTGGTGAACAAGATGGGATATCCTTCAGGAGTGATTGCCGCATACCCTTTGGTTTTGTGTTTCAGTTTGGAGAAGAGAATTATTCCAAGATGTTCAGTTGTTAAAGTTTTGTTGTTGAAGGGGTTGATAGATGAAGACTTAAGTTTGTCTTCTGTGTTGTTGCCTCCACCGCATCAGTTCTTGGAGAGGTTTGTGACCAGATATATAAACCAATTACCTATTTTGTGGGATGTGTATCATCTAAAATTGGATGTCAAGGATGTGTGATCTTTCTGCACTGTACTAAAAGTTTTGTGTGCTTAAGGTTTGATTTATTTGATAATGATGAACAAAATATCTTTCATCATTCATGGCATTGGCATTGGTTCCACATTTCTATCATATTGGTTTTTCTGTGTAGGGTATAAATATAAAAGTTACATTTTCATCAACTATTGTGCAGGTCACAGGAATATAAATTAGACCATATTGAAAACCTCATCAAAATGTGAGTTAGAATTGTTGGGACGGGCTTAAACGAAATCTGGTTGAGCCCTTTAAAAAAAATACCAAATCGAACATGTTATTCATATTTTGCTGGATTTAAGTCATTTGTTTGGTTTTGCGACCCCCAAAAGTCCTTCCTTTGTTTGTTTTTACTAAGAGAAAATCAAATCGAATCAAATCACACATCGTTTGGCAGCTATGCCAAATTGTATGCATGTATATAAATGGTAGTTAGAGCAGTTTTTCTATGACATGGGTAACCACAAGTGCGTGATAACCACTTTTTGCCTTGCCGATCAACAGATACTGTACATGCCAATTGATCGACGGTGCAAAAAATGGTTATCCGCAGTTTATTGTACCATAGAAAACCTGTGGTATAGAGCCCTCTTTCTTGGTAAGACTTGGTAAGAAGACAAAACCTTTTCAATTCAACTAACATTTTAACCGGTTTGCCAATAATTTCCACCTAAAATAGCCTCATAAGTCGTTGCTTCATTAAACCAATCAAACATTTCATATTTGGGATAACGTGTATAAGTTGCTTCTAACTAAGGTAAACTTTAACCATCACCTTATTACATGTAAAGGAAAAAAGAAAAAGAAAGGAGGGTGAATAAACAATAAGAAATATGAAATCAAATTAAATACATGATGAGCTTCTGTGTTTAAAATTTATTCAGACTCTCTTCAGTTGATGAGATGAAGAGCCAGCAGACTTGAAACTGGGGATTTGAAGCAAAAATCAGCAAACTTTATTTCCAGATTTTAACGGATTTGTCGTGACTGGTAGAGGCGACCATTCCTGTGACTGGTGACTGTGCTAAAGCTGATATTACACCCTCATGAGCCTGAATGGTCATACACTTATTCTCAGCCATGTTCCAAAGCTCCAATGACTGCAAGCAAATTTAAAGGAAAAAGCAGCATTAGCATCCTAGAACATACATCAGAAAAAGAAAACTCAGTCTCAATGGTTTACAGAACGGATGTTCTCTCAAGTTGCATTTGGAAGAGGATAAGAAAGTCCACTCTATTTTACATAGCATTTGGCCAACAGATCACTATGGAATTGTTCTATTTCCATGTGATGTCTTGATGCAATAAATTGTGGCCAAACAACCTACAAGAGTTGATTTTTATTTCTAAGTGGCCACTGACCAGGCAGTTCTGAGAAAATAATATTCTAAATATTTCAAACGTAACAGAATTCGTGTGCAATCCAATTTTTCGTTTCACGTCACCAAAACAAAGCAAAGTTTACCTGGTAGCCTCCAATGACCAAGAGAGTGGAGTAGCTTGGATGGAAAACACAAGTTTGGAACATGTTTCCACTGGGACTGAGTTCATGAATGCACTCTCCAGAGGATAATGACCACACTCTGACAGATTCTTGACTGACAGAAGCCAAATAATCTCCATTTGTATCCCAGCAAAGAGAGTGTACCTCTGTGGAGTGACCCTGAGATTCAAAACATCGTGCTTTCAGATCAGTAACATATCAAAACATAACATACTTTTCAGACTTGATTGATTAATGAAACCTTTAAGTTTCATTGAAATTAACAATTGCCAATCATACCTGCAATGAATGTGTCTGCCTGTCACTCTCAGCATCAAATATAGACACAACATTTCCAGATGCAGCAGCAAGAAACTGTCCAATTCTCGGCTGGAATCTCACCTGTGCTGAGCCTCCCTGGATCATTAAATGACTGATATTTAGAACAGAAAATAAACAAAAATTAATCAAGAACTTCAAACAACTAAAGGAGAGTCCCAATACTAACCTTAGAAACGCGAGTGCAAGAATACTGATTGATATTCCAAAAGCGAATCTCATTGTTAGCATCACAGGAGCAGAAAAGGTCATTCTTCTTAGGATGGAAATCAAGTGACATTACATGCGAGGTATGCCCTGCATATGTCTGTAAAGAATAGTTTGGCTGCAAAAATGAACTCAACCTTTTAGAAACCCAAAATAATAAAACGGGTGGAACGGAATAAACTAAATATAAGTGCCCTTTATAAATGCGGACCAAAATCTTCACTGGTGATAAAGAAAAAGAAAGTCAGGAAATTCTTGATTACACATGTCAAATACAAGCACCTAATGCATACTATGTTCGGATATTCCAGCACATAAAATGGACCTGATGCCATTGATAACATACAAAATATACAGAAGTAGAAGCTATAAAATAATGAAAGCAGAAGTCAAAAGAGAGGTCAAATATCTCTCTCTGAAGGTAGATTATAATGACAATGTTGTAAAATGTACAGTATCTTATATACCATATCATGTTTGAAAGTTCAAATAAGTGAAATCCATTCTTAGCATTCATGTTACACTTTAAATAACACCGATCATGCTTAGCTGACTATCCTGGGACATAAAGGGCCAAAACAATATATAAATCTAACAACTTTTAAACCTACGCCTTATCACACCATTACCTAAATTCCGTAGTATATTAAAAAAATCTTGAGTCTCCTCAAATTGAACTTTACAAACTAGCAAGATTGTCAGAATGCATGTCATCAATAAGACTATCCAGTTAGACAACCTCAAACATTATATTGTAACAAAACTATGATTCCTTTGAGAAAGAATAAGCATTCATGAACAAGCATAAAAAATTGAAGAAGTTGCCTTGCCAACTATTTTGAATAATTATTTCAGTCGGGGTCCAGATATTTAATTGAGAATAAATCAAAACCAGAGGAAGGGAAACCAAAAATTGTTTATGGAAAATGCATTTGGCAACATTAAAAATGAAACAGAAATGGAAGCACAGAATTTACTTCAGCAGCATCCCAAAGTCGCACAGTTGTGTCAAATGAAGAAGTTGCCAACTGAGTTGAATTTGGTCTAAATCGAACATCAGTAATTATCAAGGAGTGCTCCTCTGGTGTGCTTTCAGTTTGCAGTGTTTCCATATTCCAGACAACAACCTACTGACATGAAAAAACGAAAGAAAATCATTCACATCATTCCTTTTCTCATTAATATTGAAATTTGGATAACTTAGGATTGTTTGAATCAATTGAAGTCACTAATTTATTGAATTCCAAAGTAAAAGTTTCAGACCATCTCAAAATAGCATCAATCTAAAACCAGTTCTGTTACAATTATCAGATAAGAAGTACCTAAACCCAATTAGTAAATCAATTATGTAGCTTACAACAAGACTTCAACCTGGGCTCTACCCCTTCCCCATCCAACCCCAATGCCACCTGAGTTGGATCATGGGCATTTGATAAATCAACAATTGTTTTGCACCATTTCTTAAACCTTCTGATTATTTGATTGTGGAT
Organism: Prunus avium; assembly: GCF_002207925.1. Next base: position 5,869 of record NW_018925897.1, on the reverse strand, counting down.
AAGGCAAAATCAAACAGGGTCAATTTGGGTTTGCGCAACTATAGCACCATGGAAGAATCAGGAACACCACAGATTCTCTACTCATATATATCAGTTCTCCTATGCGGACGTTCGGACGTTATTACTGTGCCGATGCCATTGTAAACAGGGAGAAAAGGAGGGAGGGGTAGTAGAAAATACATGGCATCCATACAGTAATAACTTCCAGACGTCCGCATAGGAGAAAATCTGTATACATATATATATATATATATATATACATGTATATGTGGGTTTTCTTTCCCAAATAATCCTGCCTTGATTGCACAGGTAGTTAAACCCACAATCAAAAGTGTTTTACCATTGATCTGCATTTTCTCCATAAGACATTATCACACACATCTTACTATGTAAAATGAATGCCTTGCCTCCAGTCGGAAATACTATGTGAAACTGGAAAAAGGCCATTCTGGGAGAACTTTATAAAATCGCAATCATACAGAGCCAGTGACAATGCATATACGCCAAAGCCATTTAACCATTTTGGTAAAGAGATCTTCAGGGATACAGCGAATTCTGGGATCGATCTATTTTTTCTTACATGCACCCCACTAATTCAGAGTTAACTTCAAATGTTATCACAAATATGGGGTGTAACAATCAGTAGAGATGCTTTGTTTTAGATAAATAATCAGGATGGCTTTCCCTGGAACTAATTCATAACATATTTCCTGAAGTATCTTCTGGACCAAAATAATACAAGTCAGTAGTAACTAGTAACAGCATCATTCATGTGAAGCATAAATGAATAAACACTTTACAACATTATAATATAGTAATACTAGGCAGACCAAATTTTTGTACCACATTTCAATACGACATAATGTGGCAAGTGATTTGTACAAGCAGCATCCAAAGAGAGAAAATCAATAATTGACATGGCATGTACGCATTATTTGCCACATGATCTGGTATTTCAATATGGTGCAAAAATGTGGTGTCCGTGTCTCTAGCATTATTGTTCACCCAGTATCTTTAGAAATTGTAATTCATTCCCTAGAGGGAATTATACCTTCTTGTCATGCCCAGCACTGGCCAACAGTTTTCCCTCTGAAGAGAAATGACAACAGACAACTTTGCTACTACTTTTACGTATTGAACCAACTTCACTGAAGGAAAAACCTGAGTTAAAGAGAAAAAGTCACTGCTGCAGTCAGTTTGATCAATTAACACTCTACTTAATAGCAGTAATCTTGGCTGCAATGAATTTAGCAAGATTGTCTCTTGGGTTTTGGCATAAAATAGTTTATTAGCAAGAAATATGGCAGCCAGCAATGAATTCAGGTTGACATCACCTGGAATAGACCATGAAGGAAGATTGCCCAGAAAGTACACGTTAGAAGGTCAACGAGGGAAGAAAAAAATCTCTACCACTAAATGGTACAATCTGCCAAGTAACCAAGAGTCTTGCTCTTGCGGTGCAGGATATTGATGCCCTGGAACCAAGAGGAGGTGGATGGTGATAATGCTGGGATAAAAAACACACATGGTCATAGGTTCCTTCTGTAATAAGGTTCCTGGGTTGCATGGACCCAAGTTGCCATGCATGATCCTAGTTTCAAGTTCAAGCTCTATGCTTTGGATGATGAAATGCACCTTGGCAACAAGGTGACGAAGGAGAAGCTGTTAGAGACAATTGACGGGTAGAAGAGCAGTCATGATTGCCATATTTTTAGGCTAATCCCATTAGTTGTTTGGATATCATGAATCATGCATCTTTGACTATGCTATCAATGAACATTTAACAAATTTAGGAAAAAAAACATTTTCAAACATGAAATCATCTATACCCATTGAAGCTTCTGCAGAATGTGCAGGGTTCCGTTTCAATGTGCCAAAAAGATCCCTTCCATCTCCATCATCATGTGATAAAAAGGATTCCACATTATCTTCTAAGGAGCCAACATCTCCGAATTGTTCAATGTCATCCTGCAATTGAAAAAATGATTCAACAAAGACTTTTTAAATTTAGTGGGGAAAATCTGTCTCGAAACAAGCACAATTTGCTAGAGTGGTCCCATTAGCTAAATCAGGTAGCAGACACAGATTGGAGCCATTAATCTCAAGCACTCCAATTGGACACGATGTTAAAAGTATAGATAGTTATAACTTATAACGTATGCATGGATAATAAAATGGATATGTGGGGAAATGAGAACTTCGGAGATAAAATTTTGCAGTCAAACACAAAGTATAGCATATTTAAAGATATGAGATTCAAAAACCTCAGATGATACGAAAATAGGTGTCTTGCTAGTAACTTTGTACACACAACACCTTTATCAATTCCACATCCATTGAAACATGGACCCAGCTAATAAACATAATCAAGTAATCAGGAGCATCAAATTTCCCTTTTCCATCCTTCACACATGATTTTAAATCAAGATATTATTGGAAAAGGTATGAAAGTAATTAGTAATTGCTTGTTCCAATTAAATGTCTACGGTGAAGATTATTGCTTTTTTTTATCCAAATTATTTTACTTGCAAGGAATGTCATGTCTTATGGAGTCCTGAGCTTTCAGATTAACCCTCCTATCTGTAGATAACGAAGGTTAAATATCTAAATTTTACGTACCAGCTGGTTTGTGGAAGATGCAAGGCCACCAGTTCCATCTGCGCCATACATCATAATACTTTTCGGAACGGTACTGGCATTTGGCAAATTACCAGCCATAGAAACTCCGTCTCCAGGGGTATGGGTGGATGGCGTTGATGGTTGAGAGTTGGGTGAAGGACCAATTGTATTTCCTGTACCAGTACTGTTAGCAGCTCCAGAGGACGAAGGCCCTTTCCTCTTGCGGCTATTCTATTACATGATAAACGGCCATTAGTAATTAATCTAATATATATATGTTTAGTATAGTATCAATTTGGTTCATAGAAAAGCTCAGGCAGAATTAATATTCAAACATGTGTTCTCAATAAAAAATTTAGCTTATAGCAGTGAAGGGGAAATAAAGGACTTGACATCACTGTATCAACAAAAGGAAGCACAACCTGTTGTACTTGCTGAGGCTGCAAAGGATCTTGTTGTTGTTGAGAAGAAGAGTGTTGCAACTGTGACATGTTTATCTGATTGAAACACAGCAAAATTAAGAGAAACGTCATCATTATGTCTGTTTTAAACACACCAAAGGTTCTGGAAAAATCATCACAAAGAGTAGTTACTCTTAACCAACCATATGACTTATAAATCATTAGCCCTAGAGATGTTCTTTTATACACCTATACAAAGAAAACCCAAACCTTATGCAGCAGCAATCCTATATATTCAACATATGAGTGAATAGGATAACCTATAGAAAGATATGGCATTTATAATCAAGAAGAAGGACCAATCTTGGCAAGCTTGTGAATGACATCTTACCTTCGATGAAGTTGACTGCATAGGAGAACCTATAGATCCATTATTTGTGATTGGCTGACCATCTTTGGCATTTAAATTTCCCCTAGGAAATCCCCTCATATCTCCATAGATAGGTGAGCTACCAACATTTCCTTGTGCCTGAACCTGTGCTAAAAGCTGTTGTTGTTGCTGCGAGAGAAGCTGAAATTGAGTTGCACCTTGCAGAAAAGGCTTTTGAACTTGAGCACCTAAACCTGGCCGCATCTGGTCAATTCCCTGTATTGGCACATGCCTCAGTTAAAATCGTCGGACCAGTCATATTTACAACATGAAACCCTAAGACACATGAACTTCAGAATACAACTCACAGTTAAAGGCCAACCCTTCAACGGAAGACCACCAACTCCTGGGCTCAATCCTGTATTCCAAAGAAAGAAAAAATAAAAATAATTCTTTTAACAATAATTAGAAAATTTAATAGGAAATTTTAAAAATATGACTTCTCAGGCATCTCCACAAGCATATTGCATAGTGACCCAGTTTGACACAAACAAAAGAACATTACTGAACTCCTGGGCTCAACACTTACATCACCACACTGTTTCTAGATTGGATGTTTGAGCACCAAGGCATGCCAACTAAGGCGCTAGCCTAATATACAGTGCGATGAGGAACTGTCACCTGGCCCTGTAGGTACATTCATTTAATTTTACACGGAATAGCATTTTAACGTTTTCCTTCTTTGATTTTTTTTTTATTTGGTTGCAGCGGGCATGGTCTATAACTGTAAACTCATTTTGAGCATAACTATATTTTTTTTCATCACAAAGTTTAGCTTTGACATAACAAATATGCAATAGCATAAAAGATAATCACACTTTAAGGTATAGGAGAGACATAAATAGAAAGGTCGTTCTCAAATTACAAGACATTTACCGAATAGAAAGGTCGAAATATTATTTAATCTGAATTATACCTCATAAAATGTAGATTGGTGTTAGGAATGATGTGGAAGGAAACAAAGAAAGTAGGAAAGTGAGCATAAACAAACATAACAAAATCAAGATGCTTTTAATCCTTCTCCTGTCTCGTAGACAACATAAAATTCTATGCCTCTATTTTGATTCTTAAATTCTTTTAAGAACCAGGAAGTCATACCTGCACTCCCCATTCCTGGTTTTGACTGCATCATTCCCTGCCCATAAATTGAAGAATCCATAGGCAAAGATCTCTGAGCAGTGCCCATGTTAACTTCACTCTTTATGTCCTACAGACAAGGAAGAAGCAAAGCTTTACTAAAATTAGAAAGAAGGAAAGGAAGAAAACAGTACAATTAGTGTTGTATAAGTAGTTACTGTGGTCTGTTGACTTCGAGCCTGGATTTGTTGTAATGCCGCATTAACACTGCCGGGGTTTCCTTGAACCATCTGACTGTATTAGCAAATGTACAATTAGTGTTGTATAAGTAGTTACTGTGGTCTGTTGACTTCGAGCCTGGATTTGTTGTAATGCCGCATTAACACTGCCCGGGTTTCCTTGAACCATCTGACTGTATTAGCAAATGACCAAGAAAAATAAACCACCAAAATAACTAAATATCAGAAAACTGTGAAAATATGATCTTCCAGTTGCTTACCCAGGATGGTTTGTTGATTTCAGAAGGGCCACTCTAGCATCAAGAAGTGGTTGGGATGTCTCTGAGTCAATTGGATTGGGGTGTTTCACACGTTCCTCATACATTTTTGCTGCCAGTGCACTAGCAGTAGATTGCCCGAGCATTCCTTCAGAGCTTATTGAATTTAATGGACCACCAAGAGGAGGATGATTAGGATCCCTTCGTTGCATCTGAGCTTGGCGCATTAGTTGCAACTGCTGCATTTGCAGCTGTTGCTGCTCTTTTGCTTTACTTTGTTGTGCCTGCAAATAAAGAAAATAGGAGTGCATAAAGAGGTCAGTTAAAACATCAGCATAAGTAGCACAATTAACCTAGCGGCCACATTAGCATTAAAATTGAAACAGTCACCTCTATATAAGCTGCCGCGGCCTCAGAATGTTTATCATTTGTCCTCGCAATAAAAATGTCCCAAAACACAGACCACCATTCAAAAAGAAACCCCCCGGGAGCATCAATGGCTGCATATTATATGTAATAATTAATTACAGTTAACTTGAAGTGAAGACAGTACTATTAGAGTCCCAATTCAATAAGCATGAAAAATTGCTACTCAAACTGATTGGAAGCGAGCAGCATAAACAATAGGAACATTCAAAACGGATCTAATCTAGCCCAATTCAACAAGTTGAATAGTATTACCAAAGTAATTATAAGCACAAAGAAGAAGCTAATAAATTCTTTGCTATTGTTTAGTGTCCATTACCTACTGGATCCGGTGCAACCTTCCCTTCATTCATGAAAGACTTAGCAGTGGCATGCAATTCTTTCTTCACTAAATAATCATAAATGTACACATCAAGCCTA
>NW_018925889.1:786-11505 GCF_002207925.1 Prunus avium | reverse complement strand
GCATTTTGCTACGGTGGTAAAGCCAGTCTTGATTTGATTTCTGATTCATGGAAGGTTTCACAGTCTGAGGTGCCCCAGAAAGTTGAGAGCTTGAGGCTGCTAGAGGAGTTCCAGCAGAGGTGGAGGGAAATGCCATTTAGTGAAAGAGTTTCTTGGGCCGTGGGAGGTTTGGTTCTTACAGCAGGCCTGTTGTTTGTAAGGTTTGGCACTCTCCTACTGCCTCTTTTATAGTGCTAGTAATACAACTCTAAATGTTGATGGGGGATCACCATTGTTAGGTGTTGTTAGTGTAGCTAGGGTGGATCGGTTTTTGTTTTGTTTTTGTTTTTCCTTTTTTGGGCTATTGATATTTTATTTGTTCATGTCTATCGTCTATCGTCTATGCAGCAAAAGGAAAAGCCGTCATCAGCGCCACAAGCTAGCTGCTTTAAAACACTATAAGAAACTTGAAGCCAAGATGAGCCAGAAATCTCCCAGTAGTCCAGGAAATAGGAAAAGCAAGTAAAAGATGAATTTCTCTCTTGTACGGGAAAGTATTTAGTTATGACAGCTTACAGATGGTGTATCAATATATTGTTATAAAAAGTTTATGCCCTTGTTCTTTGGTTGTTGTATGAAAAGTGAATGGTGTATTAGTCGACTAGTATTTGTTCAAAATTTTCGAGTACTTTGTTCCAGTTTTTGAGGCTTTTCTATTAGCAATAAGCATGCAACTACTTTTACCTCATAGAAAATCATAGATCATAGTCGGCCCATATTCAAGAGTCATTCGCAGGCATTGCCGGAGATGGACATATACTCTCCTATAATCTGAGTACCGACGGACGGTCAAATATCTTCTCCCTAATCATCATCATGGCCAGTTCCAAGGAGTTTCAAGATTTTATTTGTGCGAATAGTTGTTTCAGTAAAGGGGGGCAACAAGCTTGAGAACAAAGATATATAATTCTTCACTTTCTCCTATGTGTAGTTCCTCATTGTCTCCCCATGCAACTCATCTTGTTTTTAAGCTTGATAAAGGATTTCATTGGCTTTGGGATGACATCAAATGTCTCCTACATGAAATGTCTTCTTGTCCCCTACAAATGATGTATTGCTAGCTTTTGGCTATTGTTAGGGGAGAAAAGTAAGCAAGATTTTGGTAATATTGAATTAAACTATTTGTTTATAAACAATGCGACTAAAATTGTATACGAAATATTTTGAATCAGTATTTGAAATGGTGAGGCGGAGCTATACCCATGGCTCTAATCCGCGTGCTGCCTGGAATTACACTGATAGGATAAATATGAAGTCATTTGGAAAAAGTGCCCTAAAGAAATCAGTTTAAAAGCTGATCGGATGAGACTTGATAAACACATGCTCGATACGGATTTGCTGAAGAACAGCCACTTGATGTTCACGTCTATCGTCTATCGTCTATGCAGCAAAAGGAAAAGCCGTCACCAGCGCCACAAGCTAGCTGCTTTAAAACACTATAAGAAACTTGAAGCCAAGATGAGCCAGAAATCTCCCAGTAGTCCAGGAAATAGGAAAAGCAAGTAAAAGATGAATTTCTCTCTTGTACGGGAAAGTATTTAGTTATGACAGCTTACAGATGGTGTATCAATATATTGTTATAAAAAGTTTATGCCCTTGTTCTTTGGTTGTTGTATGAAAAGTGAATGGTGTATTAGTCGACTAGTATTTGTTCAAAATTTTCGAGTACTTTGTTCCAGTTTTTGAGGCTTTTCTATTAGCAATAAGCATGCAACTACTTTTACCTCATAGAAAATCATAGATCATAGTCGGCCCATATTCAAGAGTCATTCGCAGGCATTGCCGGAGATGGACATATACTCTCCTATAATCTGAGTACCGACGGACGGTCAAATATCTCCCTAATCATCATCATGGACAGTTCCAAGGAGTTTCAAGATTTTATTTGTGCGAATAGTTGTTTCAGTAAAGGGGAGCAACAAGGTTTGAGAACGAAGATATATAATTCTTCACTTTCTCCCATGTATAGTTCCTCATTGTCTCCCCATGCAACTCATCTTGTTTTAAAGCTTGATAAAGGATTTCATTGGCTTTAGGATGACATCAAATGTCTCCTACATGAAATGTCTTCTTGTCCCCTACAAATGATGTATTGCTAGCTTTTGGCTATTGTTAGGGGAGAAAAGTAAGCAAGATTTTGGTAATATTGAATTAAACTATTTGTTTATAAACAATGCGACTGAAATTGTATACGAAATATTTTGAATCAGTATTTGAATTGGTGAGGCGGAGCTATTCCCATGGCTCTAATCCGCGTGCTGCCTGGAATTACACTGATAGGATAAAAATGAAGTCATTTGGAAAAAGTGCCCTCAAGAAATCAGTTTAAAAGCTGATCGGATGAGACTTGATAAACACAGGCTAAACACAGGCTCGATACGGATTTGCTGAAGAACAGCCACTTGAGAGTTGAGAATTCACCATCTTACATTACACACGAAAAATACCTTTTAACTGTATAACAAAATGGTTATGACCATCTTACCATGAATTCGATTAAAGGATGAACTGTTTGTTAAAGATGATCACTCCACATACAAGGACAAAACAAGTAAATAAAGACGGGGTATACATATGACTCTTTAAGACAGGAAAATCCACACCACATTGATGAAACCATAATATAAATGCTTCATTTCTTCTTGATGTTATCACAGTTAGTCTTCAATATCCTCAATCTAGATGTTCCATCTGCAAAACAAGGTGAAAGATTGAAGAACGCCCACAAAACATTGTAGGAAGGACACCCAAAAGTTATAAGAAATGCTTTGGCATGACAATGCATCAGCGAAGCAGCAAACTTTATCAGAGCATTTTGTGCTAATAAACAAGATAGTTGGTGATGGCTATAGACAAAGTAAACATTTTACAATGACATACCTTCCAAAGACCATCATTAAGATAATGCATGTTGTCAACTCCAATTCCCTTGTTGATATCTCTTCTGCAAGCCAAGCAGAGGACTCAACTTCTTAATTAACGAAATCAGCAACTAATAACTAAACTGTTTATGATACAATTATAACTTCACCATAGTACTAACTTCTACCACCCAAGTTTACGAAGAACAAGGGAAGGAACTTATAAAAGCTCCCAACAGACAGGGCATGGAATACAATATAAGCACCAATAAACTTTCCCCTAAGGTTTGCATCTGTGCTATATTGACCATTCATCGCACTGAAGCCAACAATGAAACATTTATGAATTTCTTTAATTTTTTTAATTTGCAAGCTTTATGTTCTGAGGTCGGTGAAAAGTTAGGCTCTACGTGCTATATTGACCATTCATTGCACTGAAGCCAATACAATCTAGATGTTCCATCTGCAAAACAAGGGGAAAGATTGAAGAACGCCCACAAAACACTGTAGGAAGGACACCCAAAAGTTATAAGAAATGCTTTGGCATGACAATGCATCAGCGAAGTCTTTATCAGAGCATTTCGTGCTAATAAATAAGATAATTGGTGATGGCTATAGACAAAGTAAACATTTTACAATGACATACCTTCCAAAGACCATCATTAAGATAATGCATGTTGTCAACTCCAATTCCCTTGTTGATATCTCTTCTGCAAGCCAAGCAGAGGACTCAACTTCTTAATTAACGCAATCAGCAACTAATAACTAAGCTGGCTTTGATACAATTATAACTTCACCATAGTATGAACTTCTACCACCCAAGTTTACAAAGAACAAGGGAAGGAACTTATAAAAGCTCCCAATAGACATGGCATGGAATACAATATGAGCACCAATAAACCTTCCCCTAAGGTTTGTATCTGTGCTATATTGACCATTCATCGCAATGAAGCCAACAATGAAACATTCATGAATTTCTTTAATTTTTTTAATTTGCAAGCTTTATGTTTTGAGGTCAGTGAAAAGTTAGGCTCTACGTAGCATATAGCTTGTCCAATGAAACATTTATGAATTTCTTTAATTTTTTTAATTTGCAAGCTTTATGTTCTGAGGTCGGTGAAAAGTTAGGCTCTACGTAGCATATAGCTTGTCCTCAATACTCCAAGGGTACCCCAGGCACTAAGCTATGAGAAGCAACTATATTTCTTCAACTAAAAAAACTTACATTTCTTTTGCTGACATTTTTGTGAAGCCAATGGCAAGAGCATGTTGCTTTCCTTCTGCCATTATTGCCTGAGAGTATTCAGTTTCACAGATAAGGCAATTATTTAAATTAACTCAACATAATATCTCAACAAAAAATTTTGTTTTAACATGAGTTTGCCATTACACTAATCATTAAAAAAAGGAAATAAAACTTATACCACAGGAGTCTCTGCAGCCACTGTGTCATCCAAAGCACCACCGGGAGAAGTCATAAAATATAATAACGAGAAACGACATATTGGTGGTTAAGAAATTCTTACATTGATGAAGGAGCCTTAGGGTAGGCATATATGGTCCATCACGAATGTTGAAAAATAGTGGCACATTGTTTAGCACAACTAAATTTAGATGGTTCTGACTGCAAAACGTGGAGGAGGTAGGGGACAATGTTAAATATACAGGATTACACATCAAGAAATGAATACCTGAGTTAGAAGTAAAACCACAGAAGCAGGAGCAACAGAGCAACAAACCATTTAGCCACAATTAGAGGAGATTTCTTTGGTAGCAAATCTTCCAATGCTTGTTCGAGTCCAGGGTACTGCAATTGAATTTAATTTTGTGTTAAAGACATACGTAATGCGTATTTAAAAGCATAAGCTAAATCCCTATAAATCTCTTACCTCATCGGCAATACTTTGGCGAATTTTGCGCTGGACAGATGCCTTAACTTGGTTTTGTGCGGACACCTCTTCAGAGGAAAATCTATAACATAGCACATATTATGGGTAATGGAGAAACGTTTTGGCTGATGTATATATGCAATCATATAACAAAATATTTCCCTTAACATCGAAGACTTTGCAATTACAAACAGCTAGCACAAAGAAGACAAATTAATGAGAACCCTGACCATCCTCTCCAAATAATTAACCTCAAAATAAGTGACCTTTCAAGATTCACTATATAACAATATCTCATATACAGCAAAAAAAATCAACTTTGATGAGAAAGCTGAAGCTTTAGAAACCATATGCAACCATTTCATGGTGGCTTAAAGCACAGAGAAGTAACGGCATCATTCAAACGCATACTCGCATCAAACCAAAATACAATGAAATTCAAGGCATAAATCGAAAACCAAAACCCACATAAAAACATAATCAACAATACCAAATAAAAACAATCTGATTGTATTTTAATCGAACTAAACCAAACCCAGGAATCATATGTCTCAAATATCAACAAAGTAAACAAACAAAAGACATATACTTGGAAATACACACCCACATACACAATAATATCGACGAACACATTTATATGCGTGTGCGCGCTCGTGTACAAAGCTTACTTTTTGAACATTCTGGAAAAATGGAGGCAAGAGAGAATCTAAGATCTTCAAGAGCAAGCAGAGAAAACCCTTTAAAACTGGCGTTAAGGTCGAATAATACTGAAACTGGTATGGGATCAGTTAAGCTCAGCCACGCTCTATAGCCCACCGGTGTTAACTGTGTTGAGCCACTTTTTCGGCCTTTTCACAGTGGGCTGGCCTGGAAGTAACAACATGGTCTGGGTAAGGCTCAAAATAATGGGCCATAGTGGCACTACTGACTTTGACTAATTACCTTTTAGGTCACTAAGTTTTACATGAAATTTCAATTTGGTATATTGGCAATTTCCTGTTATAAAAACATAGAGTAGATATTCAAGTGTAATCTGCAGTTGTTAAGTGATGTTCTGCTATCTTGGATCAATGTGGCTCATAGACAATGCAAAGGTATGTTTTGCATCCATGCATTCGTATTTGCAAGTTCATCAAAAGTGGCTGTCAGATGTATAAGACTGATATATGGTTTCAGTCTTACATAATCCAGTGTTAGACATTAGTGAGTTTTTAACGATGATTTTTTACTCTTTAGTTTGATTTTTATTTAAGCAAAATGGTTCTTTTGTCTTTTCACCTGGGTTTTTAGTTAAGTGGCTTTATTTGGTTTAAAGAAGTACTTGATTTGTTAAAAAGCCCATTTTAAAGCCTTTTTTGGTCTCTAACCTAATTTTAAGCGTGAAAAATAACAAAGGAACTTAGCCTTTTGTTCTCTGCGACATTGAAAAGAAAAGAACGACAAAATATTCTTGCAGAGAGGTTTTTAGAGAGTTCATATTGAAAAACTCATGTGGCTGTTCCTTGTTAGTCTCCATGAGTGATTAAATCATCATCTTTTCATACATGAGCATTATGCGTGTTGGTGATCAACAATTGTGCTATGAAGTGTGAGCAGCCGAGACCAGAGTTGTGCCATCTCTTGTTGATGAAGGAAGACAAGATCGCTAATTGGGTTGAGTAGTAGAGTAGGCAAGTCTGCCTTGCGAGCGTTAGTCTTGTGAGTTGAGACTTGTAAGACCTTTATGTATTCTTTCTCATAGTGATTTGTTTTTCGGCATAGTACCCGTAGTTGTTTTCCTCATCTTGAGGTTTTTTTACTACATCAACATATCATGTGTCCCTTGTGCGAGTGTTTGTATTTTTGTTTGAGTTTATTGTTGTGCATATTCTGGAATTCTGCTGACATGATTGTTACAGTACTTGAATCCTGCTGTGGTGTTTAAGTATTAAGAAATATATCGGTTGGCCATTCTAGGGAATTTCAATTGGCATCAGAGCGGGTCACTACACGTGCTTAGTGAGATCGTTGGGCTATGCTAGAATGGATCATGCATGTGGGTTTGTGACTCATCCTCCGTTTCTTGATGAGAATACTAACTATGGGGCTTGGAAAGCCAAAATGAAGTCTTTTCTTTGGGCATAAGGTACAAAGGTGTTGACAACCATTGAGAACAGTTGGGAACCTCCAACAAAGGAAATTAAAGGACGTGGAAAAGATGTTGATGGTGAAAGCCTGTCGACAACAAATGTTGTAATTAAGCCAAACACGAAGTGGATTGATGAAGAATCTGATATGAGTGCCTACAATTAGAAAGGTCTCAACTCCATCTTCATTGCGGTATCAGCTGAAAAATTTGAGTTTATATGTCATTGCAAAACCTCAAAGGAGGCTTGGGATATTCTGGAAATTACTCATGAAGGAAATGCCACTGTTAGAGAATCAGAACTTCAACAACGGATGACTAAGTTTGAAAAAATGAAGATGCTTGAAAATAATTTTGTTGAGTTTTATGCTAGATTGAGTGTGGTGGTGAATGCTTGTAGCAACCTTGGTGATGCAATTCCTGAACATAGAATAGTGAAAAAGATTTTGAGATCTCTGTCTATGATGTATCACACCAAGAAGACATCGATTAAAGCATGTAAGAATTTGAACAATTATAAACTTACTGAGTTAATTGATTCTCTTACCACTTATGAGATAGAATTTCTAGAAATAAAGAAAAATAAGGGCATTGAACTAAATGCAATAAAAGAAGATGGGAGTGACAATGTGTCCGAAGACAAAATAGATTATGCTTTGCTGACAAGACAATTTCGTAAGTTTTGAAATCTAAGAATTCAAGACCCGGTGAACAAAGAGGAAATTCAGGTTCAAGTACAAGAGGGAGTTGTCCTTATGAGTTTAGTTATCACATACAACCAAAATTATGGAGAAAAGGGGCTCTAAAGATCAACCGAAGTGCTTTGAATGTGGTGGGTATGGAGACTTTGACTTTGAATGTGCAAATAACTTGAATAAGCAAAATAGTGGGAAAAATAAAGTAACGGCGGCAACTTGGAGTGATAATGAGTCTAATACTGATTCAAATTCAGAAAATGAAGATCAAGTTGTTGCTTTCTCTTGGAGAATTCATATGCAAAAAGAAGAAAATTCCAATGTTGAAGAACCTGAGATAGAAGTGGTGATGAAGCAATTCAACAGCCTTTATGATTCCTTTGAAAAATTGAATAAGAAAAATGCATAACTTGCTGATCAAGTGGTCTTTCTTCAGGAAGAACTGACCAAGACTGAAACTGCACTTCGATCCCAATTGAAACAGAAGAAAATATGTGTGGGTCGTTGCTTGAAAAAATTCAGATGCTTCAAGGCAAGTACCAATTGCAGAAAGATATGAATGTTTCTCTTACTTTCGAAAGGGATCATGAGAGTGCTGAATTAAAATTAGCAACGGAAAAAATATTTGGTATGACCATTTGTCCGAAGAAGATTGACAGGATGTTAAGTTTGGGAAAAAGCGCTGGTGATACGAGAGGCTTGAGTTTTGAAAGTGAAAGGTCCAATCAAGAGGTCAAAGCTGTAAAATTCATCAAAAGAATCTTCTTCTACTGAAGCGAAGGTTAACCCAAAGAAATTTATACCAATCTGTCATTTTTGTGGAGTTTTAGGTCATATATGACCTAAATGCAATATGCTTAGAAAAAAGAAGAGGTCAGCTAACTGTTATTCTCCAAGAAATTTTAATCCACCTTAAAGAACCAAACTAGTTTGGAGAAAAAATGAGGAAGAATGCTTGGTGACTTTAACTGCTTTATTAGCTAGAAAATCTTATACATGGTATTTCGACAGTGGTTGTTCAAGACATATATTCGGTGATAAATGTTGGTTTACAAATCTGAATACAGAGTGTATGGAAGGCTCCGTGACATTTGGAGATGGAAGTAAAGGTAAAATTTTAGGGAAAGGAGATGTTGAGACACTTGGCTTATCGTTCTTAAAGAATGTCATGCTGGTAGAAAATTTGCAGGCAAAGTTGATAAGCATCAGTCAACTGTGTGATGATGGTAGCAGTGTGTGGTTTGATAAAGATCAATGCTATGTTGCTGATTTGCCAGGAAAGAAAGTTATGAGTGGTATGAGATCCAAGGATAATTGCTATTGCATTCAGGTGAATGAGAACAAATGTTTTGTATGCAACCGAACTACTGATGACGTGATGAAACTATGGCATAGAAGACTTGGTCATCAACTTTCGTGATCTCTTGAAGTTTTCTAAGAAGGAGCGTGTCAGAGGTTTGCCAAAACTAAGTGGTAAGTCTGCAGGAGTGTGTGGTGCATGCCAATTAGGCAAGCAAGTCAAGAGTGCTCACAAAATCATATCCTACATATCAACATCCCAGCCATTAGACTTGCTGCATATGGATTTAGTTGGTCCCGTTCAGACTGAGAGCATAGGTGGAAAGAAGTATATGTTGGTGTTGGTGGATGACTTTACTTGGGTTGATATTCATTGTGAAAAATTTGATGCATTCAAGAGTTTTCGTGGCTTACGCAACAAAATTTAGACCGAGAAAAATGCTTCACATGTTACATATCACGAGACTTCGAATAGACCATGGAACGGAGTTTGAAAATGTAAGCTGTGCTGATATTGTGAAGAGAAAGGAATAAAGCACAAATTTTCAGCACCTATTACACGGTTGAGAGGAAGAATCGCACCTTGCTTGAAATGGGACGTGTGATCTTGACAAGTGCTAAGATAGCGAATTTTTTTTTGGGCAGAAGCTATTAGTAGAGCGTGTTATACAGCAAATTGTGTATATCTTAGACAGGGCATAACTTCAACTCCTTATAAGCTTTGGAAGGGAGAAAACCTAGCATAAAGCACATGAGGGTTTTTGGCATCGTTTGTTATATTTATAGAGATAGAGAAAACCTAGCAAAGTTTGATACAATAAGTGATACTGGTTTTTTTTTGGGTTATTCTCTCACTAGCAGGGCTTATAGGGTGTTTAACAAGAGGACATATACAGTAATGGAATCAATTAATGTTGTTGTCAATGATACTGATATGTCGTTTGTTTCTTGTGCAGATGATGAGGAGGATATTATTCCAGCAACTCGAGGCATGAAGAAAAGGACAACAAGGTGGCTAACATCAATGATGAAGTGCATGCAGAAGAAGATATGTTTTCACCTCCTCCTAGACCTAGTGCTCGGCAAGTCCAAAAAGACCACATATGGTATGATATTATTGGAGATTTAAATGATCAAAGAAGGACAAGAAGCCAAGTCATTGCAGAGGTAACTCATCTATGCTATGTTTCCAAATTGGAACCGAAAAATTCAAAAGAAGCGCTCCTTGACTGTGATTGGATCATGGCCATGCAAGAGGAGTTAGACCAATTCATTAGAAATGATGTGTGGTACTTGGTTCCACGTCCCCAAGGACTCGAATGTGATAGGTGCTAAATGGGTCTTCAGAAACAAAACTGATGAAAATGGTGTTATTACAAGAAATAAAGTAAGGCTGGTTGCACAGGGATATACCCAGGTTGAAGGGTTGGACTTCAATGAAACTTTCGCTCCCGAGGCAAGGCTTGAATCAGTTAGATTGCTTTTAACTATAGCTTGTCATCTGAGGTTCAAACTACACCAGATGGATGTGAAAAGTGCGTTCCTAAATGGGGTTTTATAGGAGGAAGTATATGTAGAACAATCTGTAGGATTCAAAGATCCTTACAATCATGATCATGTATATCGTCTCCAAAAAGATCTCTATGGGTTGATGTTCGGTTCATTTTTACACATGATTTTTCATGTTATTCACCCACTATTTTGAGTTAGTTCTTGACATTTTATAGCTTTTTACTTCCTTTTTGTGTTTTCTTAGATTTTACCTTGGTTGGAATGAAAATGAGCTAAAAGTGCATTATTAGTTATAAATT
>NW_018925865.1:0-21664 GCF_002207925.1 Prunus avium | reverse complement strand
ACTTGAGACGGGAGCGAGAGAGAGAGAAGAGACTCTGCAACCAAAAGCCTCAAGTCGCATGCGCTCACTTTGGTTTTGAGAGAGGTAGGTGCTCTGCTCGTTCTTCAAATCCTCAAATCCACCACATTTTCATTTCATATACGGTTTTGATTTGTATATTATGTATCAGATGATTGATATTGAATCTGAAATTCGTAGTTTTAGTCAGATTTTTTTATGTTTTCGCTTTCTGCGGTGGAATTTCAGGCTTGAATTTGTGGATACAATTCGAGAATTGTTTAGGTGAATAGTTTGGCAGAGTCGTTGGTGAAAGTCGAGCTTTTCTGATGATGGTAATGGAGGCCACGGTTGCGCAGAGGTTGCAGTTTTCGACCTGGATTGATTCGGAGAAGGTTGCGAGGCGGCCGAGCAGTTCAGCGCGGTGCTCTCAGAGATTGAAGGTTCAAAACAAGCTCCGGGTGCTTGTTGCAGCTCACCTACCCACCTCTAGAGTCTCTAATCGCCATAGACATGTCGCTTTGGAGGTTTCATGCTCCTACAACAAGTTTCCAGGTAGTTGTTGAGACGTTCAGTCGGTTTATTGCCCATTGAATGTTGGTGGTACCCATGTAGAGACAGATGTTGGTTTAGAGAATGATTAATTCCTGATTGTGATTTGTAATAATTATTTAGTCATTGAGTTAATTTTCTTTGTTGAAATTGCACTAGGAAAAGGATTAAAGAAGAAGATATATTTCAAATTTTAGAAGGTTGTATAATTGTTTGCTGAGAAAAAAAAAAAAGTATATGGAAGGAGGTATAATTGTTTTCTGAAAACAAAAAAGAAAACATTTGCTCTTCGATAAAGAAAAAAAAATTTGGTTTCAACAAATGTAAATTGTTTTGAGTCTCGAGAATTTCCTAGGATACAATAAAATTGTCTCACTCTCTTTTTCTATCTCTCTGTCTCTCCACCCTCTCATGTATGTCTGTGTGCTTATTAACTACAATTAATTTTCTTGGTACTCATGTAGGGACAGATGTTGGTTTAGAGAATGTTTAATTCCTGATTGTGATTTATAATACTTATTTAGTCATTGAGTTAATTTTCTTTGTTGAAATTGCATTAGGAAAAGGATTAAAGAAGATACATTTCAAATTTTAGAAGGTTGTATAATTGTTTGCTGAGAAAAAAAAAACATTTGCTCTTCGATAAAGAAAAAAAAAATTGGTTTCAACAAATGTAAATTGTTTTGAGTCTCAAGAATTTCCTAGGATCCAATAAAATTCTCTCTCTCTCTTTTTCTCTCTCTATGACTCTCCCCCCTCTCATGTATGTCTGTGTGCATATTAACTACAATTAATTTTCTTTCTGAGGATTGAATTTTTATTTCAATTATTACTTTTGTAGCTTCAACAGTGGAATCTGGAAACTTTCAAACTCCTTTTGATGAATCTCTGGTTTTGAAGGTATGCATGGCACACCATTTCTAGTTTGTTTGAGCCATGAAGTCTGGTGAAAGAAATCCTAGTCTCTATTAATTTATTACAAAATTTATCTCATGTCCAATGTGATTGTAAACTGTGGTACCAACTATATATTATTTATTTATGCGTGCAAAAGCACACACACATATGTCAAGAAAGGTTAATGTTTTCTCAGTTCTCATCTTAGACATTTTTTGGCATATTTCTAACTGGAAGTTAATAAAATTGCAGAATAAGGCACAAGCCATCGAGCCATATTTAAATGGACGATGTATATATCTTGTTGGTAAGTCTCTTCGTACGCCCTTTGTCTTTAATCTAGGATTTTTTTACCCTGTACCTAAAGAAACTAATTCTGAATTGCAGGTATGATGGGATCTGGGAAAACAACTGTTGGCAAGATTTTGTCGCAAGCAATTAATTATTCTTTTATTGATAGGTTCGTAGTCCGCCTACTTTTGAGTTTGGTCTTTGTAAAAAAAGTTGCATGCTCTATTTTGATTTCAATGAGAGGAAGGACGGAGTTTTTTCGCTATCATTTTTCTCGTTATTTTCAAGTCCAGTGTGAAGCCTTAATGGTGAGGAATAAACTCTCAAGCTGTATGGAGGACTCTCAGAAGCTATGCCAATGAAAACTGTAGATATTGGCACATGAAATTTCTGTGATCCCAGTTCACATAGTATTCTGTGTTGGAACAATCAGAAAGCTGTAGTGTTCCTTGAATGATTGTCTGTCCTTTTGTGGCTGATTTAGGATATGAGTTCATGTTACTTCTTACTAATAGTACTCTGTATTTTGGTATATACTTGTGGGGGCTCTAGTGATACATTGGTGGAGCATGAGGTTGGTGGAACTTCTGTAGCTGAAATTTTCAAACTCAATGGAGAAGGCTTTTTCAGAGATAAAGAGGTCAGTTGGAAACTGTTTCTGTTGATTTATTTACTGCAGATTTTCATGTTTGGCCTGTCGTTTTTAGAATTACAGTGCATCGTGGTAGAATGCATCTGTACACCTGACGTATATACATACATCTGTATTTTGGTATATACTTGTGGGGGCTCTAGTGATACATTGGTGGAGCATGAGGTTGGTGGAACTTCTGTAGCTGAAATTTTCAAACTCAATGGAGAAGGCTTTTTCAGAGATAAAGAGGTCAGTTGGAAACTGTTTCTGTTGATTTATTTACTGCAGATTTTCATGTTTGGCCTGTTGTTTTTAGAATTACAGTGCATCGTGGTAGAATGCATCTGTACACCTGACGTATATACATACATACATATAGAAAAGTGAAGCAGGTTTATAATTATACTTCTTCCTTTTAGACTGACGTGCTACGTAAACTGTCATTGATGCATCGTCTTGTTGTTTCTACGGGTGGAGGTGCAGTTGTACGGCCCATCAACTGGTTAGTAGTAATACACTTGTGTATTTTACTAAATTTTCTATGTTTTTTAATTCTCTGTATATTATATTAATTGTGTTAATATACACATCTATTTGGTGAATCAGGAAATGTATGAACATGGGTATTAGTGTCTGGTTAGATGTACCCTTGGAAGCCCTGGCTCAGAGAATTGCCGCTGTGGGAACTGGTTCTCGCCCTCTTTTGCATCATGAGTCAGGGGATGCATACAGAAAAGTATGCTATTTATGTTTAGCTGAAAATTCTTACTAACATAGTCCTTGGTTCTATGATTGGTCAATAAACAGGTTATCTACTCACTGGAAAGTTTACACTTTGCCTTCCATGCAGACTTTTATGCGTCTGACAAGCCTTTTTGAACAGAGAGGTGATTCATATGCTAATGCCAGTGCTAGGGTTTCCTTGGAAAGTAAGTGGAGATTTGTGGCCCTTTCATTGTGTTATGACATAATAGTAAAAAATAAAAACAGAGAGAGAGATTTTTACTTGTACGATCTTCATGGCTTGGATTCTTTGTTGTGCAGATATTGCAGCCAAGTTGGGTTATAGAGATGTGTCCAGTCTCACTCCCACTGCCATTGTTATTGAGGTTCCTCTCTTATTCTCGCTCTCAATGTTGCATTCCCATCTAATGGAACATAAGCATAGTCCACCTAAAAAACACAAAAAGAGGGCTAGATGTTGAAACATTATCAGAACTTGGTTGTAAATTATGTGTTACTGCTTAATTTGGGTCTACCCTTTTTACCAGGTACTAGAACAAATTGAAGTCTTTCTGAAGGAAGAAGATGGCCATGCCCGTATTACGTTCTAAGATGCCGAACTTCCTTGTAGCATTCTTGTTGTGGTACATTATTTCCTATTTTCCATAATGAAGCATGGATATATGCGTCTATTGTGTTAATGGAGTTTGAAAAAGAAAAGAACTATTGTAAGATTTCGATTGTAATCTCGAATAAGTTGTAACTGTATATATTGTTTGACCTGTGAAGTGAGGTCCTTGACCCCGCAGCCAGTATCCCCTTTGTTTCGAGATTTCGTTTCAATCGGTCATAAAAGTAGTTCTAAACAATTTTGCAGATCAAACACGTGCATTAAAATGTTCTCTAAATTGCCTTTGATTTCTATAATCATGTGAGAGTTGGTGGGTTGCAATTAGTTTGTTTTTCACTTCTTGACGGTTCAATACAACGGAGTTTAGCAGTATTTCTCTTCTTAATGTCATAAATTCAAATTTCCCTTGCTCGCTGATCAGAAAAATTAAAAAAACAAAACTAACAAATGAGAACCCAAGTTAAGAAAGAACCAAAAAAGTTGGTATTAGGTGGAGATGGGTTTCCGAAATGCGATACCATATTCAGCAAAGCCATATTTTACAGTCGTTGCCGATTTAGTTGGATATAATGGAATGGAAATAGATCAAAATTCATATGGACACTCTCCTAGCCACGTTCCTAACAAATTCACCAACATTGGAAGCTAAAGATGCTTGCAAAAAAAAAAGGACCACTTCTTGGAGCGCTGTGTAGCATGCGACGGGCAATCTAACCACAAAAGATGAACAATAATACCAAAATTCAAGCTCAAAATATGACAAAATTGATGTTCACTCTTGCCATGTGTTGTCTGAGTTTGTGAGGATATCGGATGCCGGTGATTTAAGAGAGTTGAAAGAAAAACATAGTATGCACCCGAACACGGATGTTTCTTTAGATTTTGTGCATCAATTGGGGACTCGAAATTTGAAATATCCTCCAACATAAAGAAGAGAATTACCACTACTTGAGGACGATGACCCATGCCGAATGAGGAAACTTGGCATTTTGATAAGGATGTGGTTTCTTCTTGGAGCGCTTTGTAGCATGCGACGGACAATCTAACCACAAAAGATGAACAATAATACCAAAATTCAAGCTCAAAATATGACAAAATTGATGTTCACTCTTGCCATGTGTTGTCTGAGTTTGTGAGGATATCGGATGCCGGTGATTTAAGAGAGTTGAAAGAAAAACATAGTATGCACCCGAACACGGATGTTTCTTTAGATTTTGTGCATCAATTGGGGACTCGAAATTTGAAATATCCTCCAACATAAAGAAGAGAATTACCACTACTTGAGGACGATGACCCATGCCGAATGAGGAAACTTGGCATTTTGATAAGGATGTGGTTGTAACAACTCTGAGTGCAAAATCAAATCCACCATGAACCAATCCATAAGCTCAAATATAGAACCCAATCAGATGATAAACCATCACACAAAAGGCTTAATTTTGGTCCAAAAGAGCAATTCAAGGATATGGTTCTTACCTGAAATGCTTTGGTGAGGTTGCAAAATCACCTTTGTCCTCATGCTCAAACCCTTCAACAAAACAAAAAAAAAAAAAAAAAAAAAAAAAAAAACAGAAAACAAGAGTATCCAAATTTACTTGAAGAATGGCTCAAGAAACAGTGAAAAATGAAAAGTATAAGCTGAGATTTGGTCAGTGAGGTATGACAAATTATCATATCAGCAACTTGTAAATAGTTAGAAAATCCATTTTGCTCAAGATTCAAACATCAATGCAAAGCTTCAATTGCTACCAAAAAACAAAGAAGCAAAAAAGGGGGAAAAAAAAAACCTCTAGAAATTTCATAGTCAGCATTGTTGGTTTTGGATTTTGTTTTGTTGCCCTGTAACAATGATGGTTTTGCTGGCATGTTAGGAAAATAGTTTCAAGAAAACTTAAGATCAGATGAAAAAGAAAGTATATGAGAACAAAATAAAATAAACGGAATTAAATTACACCTAGAATAAGGTTGCAACTAGACTTGTTCCAGTCAACCCAGAATTATTTTTGTTTTTTTACAAATAAAACTTATGGTTACTTATTCCACAATTACTATCTGCAAAGCAAAAAACTAATTACATGGGCAGCACATACACATGGAGAAATATTAAAACTTGATTATTACCAATAACTGAAGCAATTGAGTGTGTCCCCTGACCTAACTCGAAGGTGCTTTTATCAGGAACATTGCAAATTTGCAGCAGTCCCCCAAATTCAAAGGTAGGTCAGTGAAATAGTTGACATAACAGCTTGCTGCTGGAAGAATGGGGCTCAATTTGAAGCTTCCTTTGTTGCTCCCTTGCTGGGATAGGACTCTGGTGACCTACCTGTGAGGAGAAGAAACAGAACTGCGTTATGTTTAGCTACAAAACATCGCAGTATTGCAAGCGATTACAGAAAAAGTACAACAATAAACTTGAGAAATCAGGGGGGTGGGGGCTGTCCAAATCCAAAGTACTACGTTGGAAGATTGGGAGATAATACCCTAAGGAATGGCCCCATTTGAGACTACTTCTGTAGCAAGCACTTCTACTCAAAGAGCTTTTATTAGAAGCACATAAAAAAATTTATTAAACATAGAGGTTTTTCAGGAAGCACTTACGGGCTTTATGACTCACACGCACTTTTAAGTTTTTCTGTCAAACACTTTCAAAAAAGTGTTTGGTTGTCTGAAAACACTGTCAGCCCCTCTACTAGTTCTGTTTCTGCGTTCCAATTCACTTATTTCAAACTGCTAATATTAACATGGACAAAGCTAGCAACACTTAGACTAAGCTTGGCCATTCGCATAAACATAGTAGCACTGCACATTATATTCTCAACTAAAACTTCTTGGTTGGCTTAAAGTTTGATAATTTAACATTCATAAGCTCATTCAGAATTGCAAACTTAAATTTATCAAGTTACATCAAACACAACATCATCCATCATACCGTTAGGGCAACCATGAACCAAATAAAGCAAAGCATAAAATTTTCTTAACAAACACAAGTCAGCATGAAGAATGTAACAGTAAAGATTTCAATCATACGTTTGGATGGAATTCCACAGTGCTCCACCAAGAATCACAACGAGACCGCCAAGCAGTTGACGATGGAGAAGTCTTTCGGAACCGAAATGAGCTTATGGGACCAACCAATCTTTCCCTGCAACTCTCCATCCCCATTTTCCTCCACTTCAATTTCAGCACACCAAATCTCAATTTCTTTACCATTTCCCTTCCCTTCCCACAACACAACCAATTTCTCTCCCACATTCGCCATCGTGGCGCCGCACAAGAACTTGGGCAGCCCCTTCTCCAGTCCCTTGAGCTCTTTCCAAACCCTCTTCTTCACATCAAACCCTCTAATTTTCCCCAAATAGTCATAGCAGTAGAGAATCCCATGGACCACACAGGCCCTCCCTCTCCAACCCAAGTCAAGCCTTTTATCAACCACATCCCAAGTTCCGGCTTTCGGGTCCAACACAACGCCGCCCCGGTCCGCCATGGCGTACACGCGCCCGCCGATCACGGCGCTCGCGTGCATCCACTTGTCGCGGACATCAATCGGGCTCGGCACCGCCTCCCAGCGGCCCGTCTCCAGGTCAAGAGACTCGGCCCAGAACTCGTTCCGGGCCCACGAGTCCGTGACGCAGCCGCCGATGACGTATATCCTTCCGTCAACGACGCCGGCAGCCGCGAACTCGCGCGCCACGCGCATCGGAGGACCCTTGCACCACGTGTGGAAGCGGCAGTCGAGGAACCATACGTGCGAGGAAGGGACGTCGTTGATTGAGCCTCCGATGACGTAGATGGTGGGGCCGACGACGGCGTAAGCGGCGCCGACTGTTGGGGCTGGGAGTGGCGGGACCGGGATGAGAACGTGAGGGTTGTTTGGGTGGTTGGGTTCGGGGTTTTGATAGAGTGTGAACCAGGCGGAGGGGTTGTGGTGCAGCCGCAGGGTGAGGTAGAGGAAGTGTTCGGTGGAGCTGAGGAGGGAGCGGGTGGTGAAGAAGAGTGGAGATGAGAGGAGGGAGCGGATGGGTCGCGAGACAATGGAGAGGGTCGGGTGGTACCAACGTGGGACCCGAGCTATGCAGTTCAAAGCGACATCGTCTGGGAGGGATGGGATTAGTTGTGCCTCTGCTGCTGAGCTGCTTTGTGTGGTGGTGGTGGTTATGGTGGTAGACATGGGTGTGTGCCTGTATCAGATCTGTAATTTTTTCTTCATATTACTGTTTGTCCATTTGATTTGGAGGATAATTAAATTAATAAAAATTTGTAGATATCCTCATTTCTAGCATTAGTATAAGGTAGGTGCGGTCCGGTTTAATTCGGTTTTTTTTTTTTTGGTCTTCGAATGGGAGTTTTTTGTTTTGTTTTTGTTTTTGTTTTTTTTTTTTGTCGAAGTTCCAATTCATTGCGATCACCCAAAAGGGTAGAGAACAGTACAAACAAGCCGCATATAAACATCGGCCAGAAAACCAATAGGAAATAAATAAGAATAAATCTAGCTAAAACTAGTACAATATAGCATGAAGATCATGTTCTCAAGCCAAAAACTAAAACATCAAAAGCCAACAAAAAGGCATTTAGTCCACATAAAGGCATATAGCCTACAAAGAGGCATTATACCCACATTAAACATAAAATACATAAAATAAAACACAGGAAACCTAGCCGCCACAACCAAAGAGAAACTCCAAGCCGCCACTAGCAAAGAGAAACTCCATGATTGTAGATGGACAAACCACCAATCACCACCATGAAGAACCAAACACCCGTAGGTAAGCAAAGCAAGCCAAATATCCCTCAAAACATAGCACACTCGAGATTCACTAACATATCTAGAATTAACCCAACCAATACATCCAAAAGACAGCAACTAGCAAAAAAAGAATGAGAAACCCATTCCACAGCCAGGAGGAAAAGAACCAAGAACCTGGAAAGAGGTGGTATAAACACCCGAGTTAGAGCTCTACACACCTTCCAATAAATACGCGCCAAAATTCGTTTGAAATTTGCAGCTACAAACCAAGGATGAGGCCAGATCAAAGGGGAGGTGAAGGAATTTGGATGAGCCATGGATTTTGGGTCGGTATGGAACAGGACCCGCAGGGTGAAGATGGCGATGATAGAGGAAATCATGCCCATGGTCTTCATCCCACTAGATTGGAAAAAAGGGGAGAATGAGAGAAGTGTGATTCAAAGAGGAAGAATGAGGGGAGGGAATGCGGCGCTGAAAGGGTGGGGGAGTTTTTTTTTAACAATCACCTACCAAACTCACATAAACCTAAGTCATATGGTTTACGGGGCTTGCACGAGGGATTGTGGTGTGGAAGGTTACGGAGCTCCACAAGGCCCATCGAAGCTCTTGGATAATGAAGACTTTGGGCTAGCTACTTGAGAACACCAAAGTCCAAGTCCATTACTTGGAGTTTTCTAATGTAAGTAAGCAAATGAGATATTCTTTAAGTACTCCATATTACCCACTAGAAACAAGCCGATTCCGACACTTCCGTTTACCCGTAGGAAAAAGTCATTTTCCGATGCCTAGCTTTACCTACTGGAAATAATAATGTCCCAATACTCCTTTTGCCCATTGAAAATAGGATGGTTCCAACACTTCCTTTTACCTATTGGAAACCAAAGAGAGCCTTCACCTTCTATAAATTGGTAGGCATTGCCTAGGCAAAAACCAACTTCTCTGGGTTGCTCCAAGCCTCTCAGCAACCATGAAAACTCACTTCTCTGAGTGGTTGCAAGCACCCCAACAACCATCAGAGCACCTTCCTTCTATTGCTACAAGCAGTCCAACAACCATCATAGTTATTCCTCAGCCATCAACCTCTATCCTTTGGCTATTGCAAGCATCCAATCGACCATCGACCCGTTCTTTTGGCTGCTACAAGCTCCCAATAGCCATCTCAACTATATCTCCTACTTTCTCATCTTGAAATCCATCATCTTTCTATAAAGCCTCACCAAGCATAACTTCAAGCCTTTCCTTCCTCCTCATACTCTGCCAAGCTATAAACATCATAGCCTTCAAGTCTCAAGCTTTTCCTTCCATTCTCATTCTCTTGAAACTTTTAAACCACCATAGCCAGAGCTTTAGACAACAAGTTCTCAATACCCAAACTCAAGCATATCCAATACCAAGCCAAACACATGCATTAATTCTCATTTGCTAAACTTGTGGGTCTTTAGCTCCCACTCCAAGCTCTCATGCCAAGCTCTATAATCTTTTTTCAACATAAGCAAATCATCTCTACCCATTTTCAGAGATGGGGGAAATGTCAACACAAGACACGCAGCCGCTAGAAGAACAACAAAGTACTCCCTTATGACTTGTTTCTCCTTCAGGATGCTTTGGGCCTAATTCTCGCTAACTCATAAAAAAGGACAATAAAGGCTTGATCACCACTCTATGGTGGTCAAATAATCAACAAGCCTGAACAAGTCTGTGGACGGAAAAAGACCCCAACATAAGTCTAATATAATTATGTGACTTAGGTTAAATTGGTCCTCGCAAATTCTCATTTTAGGTCCTTAAGATTGATTATAATAAAGTCATACTTTTAAAAAAAAGTGAAGTGCATTTGGTAACTAGAGAACATTGTCCACCATCGTTTAATATATTCACATGAACTCGAACAAGCCACCCATACTTGTATTATTTTTAATTAGTTCTCATTTAATTTCCGTTAAATTAATATTTTCATAAAAAAATTGCGTATTTTTGAACTCCAGTCCTATTATGGACATCTACATTAGTTGCATAATTTACAGTGGCAACAAAAATAAAACATGGATTATAAAGTGGATTTTTCATTCACTTTTCTCGAAGAATGTTATATGTTTAATTAATCATTATACCTCCTCTCTAACAACAACGTTGATATGGCCGAGTTGGTCTAAGGCGCCAGATTAAGGTTCTGGTCCGAAAGGGCGTGGGTTCAAATCCCACTGTCAACAAATCATTTTTTTTGTTTTGAATATTTTCATATTTGCGATATAAATAACCTTATCCCCTCTCTCTCTATCTCTCTCTGGTGCATATATCGAAAGAGAGCAAAGCCATGACGAGCTTGACCATGGCTTCTCTCTCACTCTCACTCTCAAAGCCTGCCTCTTCTTCTTCCTCCTCCTCCTCTCACTTTCATCGACAATTTCGAACTAGAGCTTCTTCCTCTGCTGCTCCTGGTGTCGACCTCAACACCCTTCAATCCGCCATTGCAAAGGTTCTTCTTCCTTTACGCTTTTAGTTTTTATTTACCTATTTTTATTCTTATTTCTAATTTCTCATAGAAATTGCACCATCACTAATTGTTGGTTAAGGCATACTTAATCAATGTACATTCTTTATCATGAAATTTAATTGTCAGAATGAAAATCAGCTGGAGAGTTAATGTAAATTCTTCCTCCTTCTCTCCCATTTACCTTCATTTCTATTATCTTTATTCGAATTCGTAGATAATTGGTTTAGTTTAAATTTTCAATCCCCTTGCTATTGCTAAATAGATAGAGAGAACATTATTGATTGTTGATACACATATCTTTGAGAAATAGATTGAAGTTAAATATCGCTATGCATTTTCTGCAGAAAGATAGCAGTGCGGTTAAAGAGGCACTTGATCAGCTAAGTGAAGTTGGTTGGGCCAAGAAATGGAGTTCTCAGCCTTATGTCTCACGGCGTACGGTCAGTCTCCGTTACAAGTGTGAAGTTCTGGGAAAGTGCTACTCAAAAAATTACCAACATCTGCAAACAAACCCATGCATACATGTACTTGAATGATGATCATCTGTTCAAAGTATTGACTCTTTCAAGTTTCAACATTTATGCACCAGACATCGCTTAGGGAGCTGACAACTCTTGGAATTAAAAATGCAGAAACTCTTGCAGTTCCCAGCGTCAGGAATGATGTAAGTATTCTTAAAACTAGTAATTTCTTTGGGCTACTTGCATTCAGAATGTGCAAAAATTATATACGAAACACACGTTCTTGGATGTTCATTACCTCTTCATACAGTGTACAAGATTGTTTTGCAAAGCCTCAACACCACATTTACTTATCTATCCTTTTTATTTGTGCTTTGAACTTTTATGAAGTAAACTCTCATAGCAGCAAACCCTTACCCCACACTCCCAAACCAATTCTGAATACGATTTAGAATTGTCAGCATCCTCTTGTAAATTTTTCTACCTATTTTCTTCTTACCTGTCTTTCAGCGAATCTAATATGATATGGGGAAATACGGGATACTTTACATCTAAATTGGGAATGCAGCTCTTTCTATATGCATTGGTCTCAAACTACTTTTTGTAAATTTGATATTGTTCAGTGATACAGGCGGCTTTTCTATTCACCGTGGTGGGGACGACAGGATTCTTAGGTCTTCTTGCTGGCCAACTTCCTGGGGTAAATTTGATTATATCTCCTTGTCTCTGTAAGTCCACATATAAATTATACATCAACTATCTAAACAGTGTGATTAGGAGGGATTTTAGTAATCCTATATTGTTGGGTAATGAATTTTTTTTTTAACTTTCTTTTTCTTTAGCAGTGTATAGTTGATATTATTTTTCTTTATTTTTCTTTTTCATATATTGGCATTAAAAAAAGGCCTTTTTTCTACTCTTACACAAATATATGAAATTTTAATCTAGCAAGTTTTCTTTCTCTGATCTGGAGGAGGAGACAGGAATATGGTTTTTGGATTTTACAGTTGCAATCTAACCCGGATCACATTATTACTTTTGCATGAAAGTGGAAGGCATTTTCAAAGTCCCTTTCTTGTGTCTGTGACCACACTTTAAGCATGTATTGTAGAGCTCTGGCTATATAAGCGGGGCTGAAGAATCCAATTATTATGTAAGCTACCTTTTTTTTTCGGATGAGGACCTATGTCAGTGCAATTGTATTGCTGCCAGCCTAGCACAAGGTGTTGGGGACAGACTGGATAATCGATGGCCACTTTCATTTGATAGTTGATAGTTGAAGTAGACAAGAAGACCTCTGTCCTGGATGTCACAAATTAATTAATTATAGATTGTCAACATTTTTACTAAAACAAAGAACTTAACTTCCTTATGCAAACAACTTAAATTGTAGTAGAAGTAAGATAATGATTGAAAGTGCAATGGATTCTTTTTTGCCTTTGTATCAGCCAAATCATTGCCTAGTATTTGTCAACTGCACTTTAGGGATAAAGGTTTACTTGAGTTATTTCCAAATATCATTCTTCTAGAACTATTAGATTAGGTCAATTATACACCAGAGAGAAATTTTCTTTTACATTACAGAGAAAAGAAGTTGAAAAGATTCTAGCTCTACTAACATTTCTTGGGTTTGCATAATACTGTTCTTGTAGGACTGGGGTTTTTTTGTGCCATACTTGCTTGGGAGCATCTCTTTAGTAGTTCTGGGTGTGGGAAGCACTGCCCCCGGGTAAGACTAAGCTTTAGATGCAATTGAATTTTTATGCCTTGATGACTTATGTATTTTTAACAGCATTTATGAGTAATTATCAACATTGTATTTTCTTTCATATAAAGTTATCTTCATCTGTACTTCAGGCTTCTTCAAGCTGCCATATCTAGCTTTTCATCATTTTTCCCAGATTATCAAGAAAGAATTGCTAGACATGAAGCTGCTCATTTTTTAGGTACTTCATTACACCACATATTATATACTTAATATTGTTAATAATGCATAGATTTTAGTTGCTTGCTTGATATACTGATAAAGTGATTTTTTTCTTTGAACAGTTGCTTATTTGCTGGGCCTTCCTATTCTGGGGTATTCTTTAGATATTGGCAAAGAGCATGTCAATCTTATTGACGAAAGGCTGGAAAAGCTGATATACAGTGGGCAGCTTGATGCAAAGGAACTAGACAGGTATTTACATGATCGCCATACCTACTGGAATTTAAGATTTTTCTTGAGTAATTTTTCACTTCTTAAACTGTAACAAACGGGCTCTCAGTTCTTTTGAAAATAGTGCATCTTTTCACTGTGTCAGGATCATTGTTTTCTGATAATATTATTTGGTTTATGCACAAACTGTCCATTTGCATTAAAGTTCTGTTGCAATGTTTTCACATAATTTTATCAATACTAATGCAATACATAATTACACCAATGCTGGAAATGATGCCATTATAAATTGACTGGTGGAGAAGAATTAATTTTTAGTGGTCTTTTAGGTTGGCAGTGGTAGCAATGGCTGGACTTGCAG
Organism: Prunus avium; assembly: GCF_002207925.1. Next base: position 7,721 of record NW_018925865.1, on the reverse strand, counting down.
CAGAAGGTCTGACATATGACAAAGTGATTGGTCAATCAGCTGATCTTTTCAGTCTTCAGGTTTATAACTACCATTTTCCTAAGATCAATTGTTTTCTAGATACCATGTTAATCTAATCTCAGAGACTTCATTAAAAAAATTTCAGAGATTTATCAACAGAAGCAAGCCACAGCTTAGCAAAGAACAGCAACAAAATCTTACTAGATGGGCTGTAAGTTCCTCAGTTATACAACCTGCATGCTCCACTAACTTTTTATTTATTTTTTTAATGTGAGAGAGTACGGATGAAAACCTTGGTTCTTTCACGAATAATTATGTGTTTATTTTTTTTTGTCACAGCCCTTTTATGGTTTCCTCTGTTAACTGTTAAAAATGATGGAAAAGAGATTAGTAATTGCACATTTTGTAACAAATTCTGATGCTGGGAAATGTATCGCAGGTTTTGTTTGCTGGGTCTCTCTTAAAAAACGACAAGGAAGTTCATGAAGCCTTAATCACAGCAATGTCAAACAAGGCAACTATACTGGAATGCATCGAAGCAATTGAGAAAGCTGCTTGATTCTGCAGTCAGGAATCCTGCAGGAGATTCACTTTCACATGGGACATGCGGAAGGTGCTTGACCCTATTCTTAATCTGCAACTAAGAAACTTGTACGATTTTCTGTGAGTTACCTTTGCCCTACTGTATATCACACGATATTCATTCTGTATCAACAAAACTTAAAAAGTTATGACGATGAAATGATTCATTGTACTCATACATGAGTGACTGAACCTCGAATGGCACTTCATACATTTCCATTTCCATGGGACTTAAATAAGCCCTGGTGATCAGAAAATATCTTGTATAAAGTTTTGCTTGTTTTTGACCAAGTCGGAAAATGAGAACTTGTTAATTTATTACCCCAGTTAGCTGGGAAACAGAGAAGATGGTGAATGTTTTTGTATAAGCAGCTTGATCTGCAACTAAAAAGAACTTATTTTGTAGTCTTGGGGTTGATCTTTCATGTAAACAACATACCAATAGGTTTTAAAATTTGGCACCTATGGTTCAATTTTAAAAGGAACTAGAGGTCTGTAGCTTGAAAAAATGGTTGAAAGAGAAGGCTATCCAAGTATCCAACCAATAGGTTTTAAACTTTTGTCTCCTATGGTTCACTTTGTTAAATTTCATCACTGTCCTTAATGCAGCAACTTCTTCCCACCTTCTCTCTAATGCATATATGCTAGCCATCTCCACGAATGGAGCTCCATCCTGGGGCTCCAACTCAGATAGACGTCGGCGTGCATATTCACCGATCTCTATGTTACGGTGAATCTTGCAAGCACTAAGTAATTATGCATCCCATATTCCAACATCAGGTTTCACTGGCATGTTCTTCACAAGCTCCACTGCTTTCAACCTTTCTTTATGCTCAAGGATTTCTATCGTAAACTTTTATCATCTCAAAGAACTCCATTCCTTTCTCAAAATTACCTGCATGAGTGCAAACTTGAAGAATGGGAAGAACTGTTAAGCGGTTTGGTAAGCACAACCAAACCGGTTTCTAATGTAAACACAACTTCTAATGGCAAGACTCATATATTGCAAGTTTGCAACAGGTCTTGCAAATTTTGACCTACCATATAAACTTCACCATTTCTTCTATCTAAATCCTAACGTGCACGCTATACTTGCGAATGCTGGGCAAATAGTCATGCAAATTTGGTTCAAAGTATCCATCTGGAGAACCCATATATTACTGTACAAATAGATTATCTGAATAAATGCCATTTTATTCAACTGAACTTGATACAAGTCCAACATTTTTATTGAAGTAACGTAATTTATTATTCTTCTGTAGAGTATTATTCTGATACAACAACCTGTCTGTAGTTCATGACCACTTGAACAAAAAAGTTATTTAGCACCCTTAATTTACAGCCGCCCATACATCGACAACATTTCCCTCAGTTGCAAAGCTTCTGTCTCCAAGCTATCAAAGCTCCTGGAACTTGGTATCCTCCAACCCCAATTTCCAAACTGTGCAAAGAAATAAAACAAATCATTGACATGCGGTGTCAATATGTTAGGTTGCCATATTTCTACAAGAGATTAAAACCAAAAAATAAAAAGCTTAAACTTTCTGCTCAGAAGCAAAGATTCTGACTTCTAATTATTATGTCTGGTAAAATGATGGGGAAAAAAGTATGCTCTTAAATATCAGAAAGAAGGAAACAAAAAGCCTCAAATGTTTTCGTCTTGCCTCTTGCCGCCTGAGTAGAAACCCAGGAGCACATAGATTTGGATTTTATAATTTGGCCAAAACACCCAGGTTGTAAAACAGAAAAGGATAGGATGGGAGCACCCCAACCATGCCAAGAATCCGATTTGGCCTATATTCATCTACATTTTAACTCTAGAGTCTAGACCCTAACCATCAATGTGCTGCAGACAACAAAGACCTTCAACCACCATTCTACTGCCCATTACCAATTTATCGCATCTATGTATGACGCTGTCATTTACCTGAGTTGCAGGAATGTTCATCCTCGCTGAACTTCCTAACCTAAGAATATCTTGCATAGGTATGATTGCTGTTCGGGCCACAGAAGATAATGCAGCTTTTGCGAGTGCCCATGAGATATCATCTTCTTCAGCAATTGAAAGATACTTCAGGACCTGGGATAACGATAAAACTGTAAAGAAACACAAAAAGAAGCTACATCTTGTCTAACATGTAGTGTGAAATTACATATTCTAGTACTAGATTTTTCGAAAGAAAGAAAACACTAAAAACAAAAAGGAACCCACATTGGACTTCTCTTCTTGCTTCAAAACATCCCACCACCCTCGAATCTGCAAGGCAATCAAAGAAACTATTAGCCAGCTTCACTTAAAAGCTGAACGCAAAAAAGTTAAACAGAAGTCATGATCATGGGATTGGAACAACCACTACAAGAACTACAAGAATATGCTCTGCCAGCTATAATTGAGTAGCAGAAAGAAAACCTCCAGAATATGCCCGACAATCATTTGGGGAGAAACCCAGAAACATATGGAAAGAAGCCCATGGATTGATGAATTTACCGTGTCATTATCATGAGTTCCAGTGTAAACAACTTGATTGGGCTCATGATTATGAGGTAAATGAGGGTTAGCAGCATCACTTCCAAAACCTACATAGAGAATTTACACAACAGGGCAAGAACATTAGGTCATTTAAGCTTAAGGTTATTTCTCAAAGCTAATTATATAGAATACAGTAGTATAATAAATGGGCAAGAAGTCATTACCAAACTGGAGGACGGCCATTCCAGGTGCCCCTATGGATTTCCTTAGCTGAATTACATCCTCAGTGATAACTCCCTGTCATGCAATATGAGAACAAATCAAGCAAACGCTCATGAAAATGTGAATAAATGGGTATTTACATTAATAATCTTCGCAATGATAAAAGGTTTATTCGTTTACCACTATTCTGGAAAATTTAAGTTGTTAAGATGTGAGCCAACAATTATTTTATATTCTAATAAAGCTCCCTTTACACTAGAGGCCAATTTCAACTTATATAGAGAGGTTGTAATTGTAAGGGTTTCAAATCAGGACCTCCTGCTCCGATACCATGATAAAGTTTTTTTGTTTGAACACTTTCCCAAAGCTTAAGCTGTTAGGATGTGGGCCAGCAATTATTTTATATGCTAGCAATCATCAATTGGTACAAATAGCAAAGCATCTGAATCCATACAATTACTGAGGTCCAGTTACAATAAGACGGTAACATTGTAATAAACTTTCTCAATCTTATCATTGCTTCACCGTATCGAAATTTAATTTCGTAGCACCAGGATCCACCACATCAACAATGCATCTTACATGTCAAAAGATCAATCAGACATCTACCACATAAGCAGTTTTCTTCTTTTATTTTTAAGTTTTTTTCTTTCTATTTTGTAAGGACACCAGTGTAATAAAAAGAATCATTAAATCAGTAACCTCATAGCATCAAAATTTACTCCCATAGTTTTACTCTTTTTGTTTTCTTCTCTTTTTATTTGAAGGATTGAATATATTTCTGGAAGTATTAAATCAAAGAATTGAGCTATTATGTTAAGTCTTCCCAACTGCTCTGGATATGGCATTGAAAAAGAATTTTGTATCCAACCAGCTAAAACATACCAAATCTTCAGCTATTATGTTAATCTTCCCAGCTGCTCTGAATATGGCATCAAAAAAGGATTTTCCAGGGCCAGCCTACCATTGTTTAAAATAAAATAAAAAATTTCAGATTGAATGATGGGGGTAATAAAGTTCACAGAATAATAACTAGAAAACAATATATTCAAACCTGACCTTCCATCGTCCAACCATGGCAACTTTTGCTTCTGTGAACACGCCATATATTAGTGTGATAACAACATAGACATGCTACAAGATAGAAGCATAAGAAGTCTGATCTGTAATTTCTCACCAGACGGAACAGCCCAAAAGCCAGCAAGACCTCTAAAGTGGTCTATCCTGAATTCATCATATATATTCTGTGCTCTTCGCATGCGGCGTATCCACCATGAAAATCCTTCTTTCTCCATTGCTTTCCAATCATATAGTGGGCTTTATTTCAAACATTAGGTTTATCAGGAAGCTCAATGATATAGCTCAAACCACAAAACAAACTTGAAGCATTATGTATGTTTTGTATAAACCTGTCCCAGAGCTGACCAGTTTCACTGAAAGCATCCGGGGGAACACCACTAACTTCAAGAGGAAAACCATTCCGGTTCTGAAAAACTAATATATGATCAGCAATTGACACCTAGTACAGCATGCTGTGTTATGAAGATCTCCCTTTACCCACTAAAAAGTACTCACCAGCAGAAAATGTTTTTTATTGGCCCAAACATCTGCACTGTGATAACCTACGTAAATGGGCATGTCTCCCATGATACTGATTCCCTTCATCTGTGCATACTTGCGAACTTTCTGCCATTGCCTTTGGAACAAAAATTGTTCAGCAATGAAGATATTTATCTGCAAAAACAAAAACATCAGGGGAAATGGGAATTAAAGGGGCTCCTAACATTAAGTATGCATACAATAAGAAACTATAAATCAATAAGTAATAGTCAGTCACCCAGATCTCACAAAATGCTGTTTGCTCTGGTAAATGTCTTCCAAGGCTGCAAGATGGCGATTTTTCAAAGGTTCAGGCCACTCGTACCAACTGAAAGCATTTAAACTGCTGTCAATTGCTGCAAAATAAGCTGCATCTTCAAGCCAGCCTACAAAAATGTGAAACAAGAATCACACATGAGAGAGGGAAAAATGTCCACACAAGCATACAAAAGCACTCTGGAGCTGCATTCTTTGTGCTTGGTATTTTCACCAAGGACCATTTGGACAACAAGTTCTAGGAAGTAAAAGACGGTAATTTTTTAGTAAGTTAGTAACCAAAAATTTGGTACTTTCCTGAATAACACATGTGTATGTATGTATGTGCATACATTCAACTAATAGATCCTTGAACAGTTAGAATTACACCATTCTGAAGAGTTATCGAACCAGAACTACAATATAATGCCAATTTACAACCAAGATTGTCAAATTATAACACATACAAAATTGTCACGGCAGTAAAAGTATATTATAAAATTATTAGTGCACAAATAATATGAAAATCTCACTTGATATATCCGGGTCATTACGGAAATCTTCAAGCTGACTTTTAAGTTCACCTTCACTCCTAATAAGCCTCTCTGCAGCCTGACAAAGCACTAAACTATGAAATAGTTTTTGGTGTAAGAAATGAAAAACTGTTCTAAGTTAAGTGAAAGTCATGGAAAACTGTTCACGATGACTTTTAAATTCACCTTCACTCCTAAATATCCCAACTTCAGTTTCACACAGTTCAACATGAAAAACTGTTCTAAGATTGCTGAAGTGAAAGTCATGGAAAACGCACAAAAACGAGCGACAGTAATGCTGTTCACATCATTTACCTTAGCTATCAGAGGATCCTTTAAGTCAGCAACAGTTGAGTAATTCACGCGGTCAGAATCACTGCATGAACCAGTACACCACAATCCCATAAGACAAATCCATACAGAAACCCATATAAATAGCCCAATATGATGGCAGATGCATTAATAAAGTTTTCCTCACACTGGTTTTGGAAGCTCTTCCTTTGTCAACAAACCATCATTGACAAGCTCCTCAAGAGATATCAACAGAGTGTTACCACAATTTGCATCCTGACAAAATCCCATCAACCAAAATTACCCACAAATTCAATTGCAAATCACAATGAGGATATGGAACACTACGGCCAATCAAAATATTAGGCTTTACACAAGTCACATATGAAATCCAAGCTGTGTGTGTATATATTATATAGATATAAAAGCAATTGGGTAAGTTTTGACAAAAAAAATATATAAAAAGCAATTGGGTAAGTATAATTTTACCTGACCAGAGTAAGGGGAGCCCTCTTCATTGGCGTTCCTACCAGGAGGAACCAGCGGAAGCACCTGCCAGAGGGAGCACCCGGCTTCATGAAGCCAGTCAATGAAACGAAACGCCTCCTCCCCTAAATCTCCAATGCCGTGGGGTCCACGGAACGACGTCGGATGGAGGACCACGCCAGCTCTTCTGCGCTCGCTCGGATCCGCCTGGGGGAACACGTCGCCATAGTCTGGAGGTAAGGCCATGCCGACACCAACGACGGCAGAGGCGGAGGTCGAAACGACGGCAACAGGGGTCAGGACGACGCCGTTGGTCATTTGGAAATGTCGGAAGAGTGGAATTCTGGTTTTGGGTTGGAAGTGAGTGGAGGTGGGGATTGAGGAGGAGTTGGAGAGCTTGGGGGAGAGAGTGGAGGGGAGCTGTGAGAGAGAGCTATTCACGGCCATTGATTATGAGAGAGAGAAAGAGAGAGTTGCAGAGTGGAAGTGTGGATGACGATGATGGTGGTTGATATTGATAGGCATTCAAACAGTTCATGTGCCGACGAGGGATGCGGATCAGTTGTGTGTATTACACTCCAGTATATATATACACTATATATTATAGTGGTTGTCTCTTTCCCAAAAAGGTGTATGAATCACAAGTGTCATGTGTAGTTTGGTTCTCCTATTTTGGATAAAGATTGAGAATTTGAGATTCAAGAATGAGTCCTTTGAAAAAAATGAAAAAAGAAAACAAGAAGATATCATAGTGATTATCATTTTGATTCCAGGGCCTGACGAGCCAAAAACTTCAGATGGTTTGCAGAGCACGGGCTAAAAGGTCTCAAATCCAAATATGGTCTATCTATTAAGTTGACCCGACCCGACCTGACCCTCTATGTATAGGATGTTCGGTCTTAACGAAAATCATAATGGCGATGTGCTATCGATAATGTGTCGATATCATTGTAGCCAACAGAAGCGTACCAACGTATTATGAATATGTTTTCATCAATATTTATAGAATTGAATTAAATTGTAATTAATTAGCCAAGCATAAGACTTACTACAGATATTAAAAAATAAAAAGAAGTGAAAGTAGACAAAAGGGTAAAATAGAAAATAAAAAATACAAAAATGAACAAAATTAATTAAAAGATATTTAAAAATAAAAGAAAGTGAGAATAGACAAAAGGGTAAAATAGTAAAGAAAAAGTACAAACCCTTAGTAATGTGGCAAGTGGGTCTTTAAAAATAATATTTTTAAAACCAAAAATAAATATCCCAAACCCCACCCACCC
>NW_018925861.1:8823-19363 GCF_002207925.1 Prunus avium | reverse complement strand
CACGCCCGCGCACAACCGCACCGCACCCAAAAGCAGGAAACCGCGTGTTAACGCACATCCCCTCGGCCCGGAACTCCAGGCCGTGAGATTTGCGCGGCAGACACTTAGCTGGGTCTTTGTCAATGGCTCGGCCCTACCAGTGATCATCTCGCACAACCGGAGGTCAGAACGTCTTGATCTGCTTCAGGACGTCCTCCTCCTTTCGCCTGTACGAGACACTAGGAGTCTGTAGTGGCCAGCATATCCATCCCTGGTTGGTCGAGAGGGCTCAACGGCCTTGCTCTTATTCTCCCGCGACATTGGTTGGCCGATCTCATTCTTGCATTGGTCGCAGATTACCGATCCTAGTTTGGGACGTCCTGCTTCTTTTGCTGGCTTTGGCGTTGATGCCGATTCCTCAGCCGCGGAATTGGGCATTGACCATGTTGATGACGGGTGGAGGGAACGGCTCAGTGTCAACCTTCATGGTAGTTTTCTCCGAAAACTGGAGTTTCTTCTTGTCTATCAGCTTCTGAATAACGTCCCGTAGAACGATACAGTTGTTGGTGCTATGGGACCAAGAGCTGTGGTATTTTCAAAAAAGTCTTCCCCTTGAGCTCCTCAGCTTTTGGAATCTTATGACCGAAGGACAATTTGACCTTCTTCTCGGCCAATAATAGATCCAAAATCACCTCGGCCCTTGTCAAATCGAAGGTGTAGGACTTCGTTTCCCGGGCCGCAAACTTGGTGTCGGGAATCTTTGTTCAGCTGTTGTCAGCCTTGACAAGTTCTTTGCAGACAAAAGGTCTGTCGATGCTGATTTCGGCCAAGCTCACCTCAACTTCAGCGCTCTCAGCCTCGGCGGGGCTGTCTGCCTCGGCATAACCGACGACTAGGTTCTTGTAATAAGTCCCTTTTGTGGCCGTTTTCTTCTACATTTCCTCTTTCAATAGGGAGTCGTACCTATCCACTATGTTGGTTAGGTCGTGCATGTCCTGGAATTCGATCCCCTGGAACTTCTTCTGGTACTCGAATTCCAGCCCTTCCTCGACCATTCTGACGAACTCCCTCTCCGGTAGGTTAGTCCGGCACCAGTTCCTGCATGTCTTAAACCGCTGCAGGTAATCGCAGGGTGCCTTGCCTGATGCCTGGCTCATCCTTGCCAGCTTGGCGACGGTTATCTCTCGATTGGTCTGGTAGAAGTGTTCATGGAATATCCTCTCCATGTCAGACCAATCCCTTACCGAATTCCGTAAAAGGTTTATGAACCATGAGAACTCCGCACCGGTCAAGGAGTGAACAAACAATCGAAGCTTCTGGGCGTCCAAGTCGGCCTCCCCAGATTGGGCCGTGAAACGGCCTATGTGTTCGATAGAGGAGGTGTGCCCATCCTTGGATAATAGCATGAATTCTGGCAACCGATAGTTCCGAGGAAGAGGGGTACAATCAATCTCTAGTGGGTAAGGCTTGGTATACCTCGGTGCCTCCGGCCGTCTTTGAGCCAGGCCGTCCTTGATCATTCGCCGAACATCTTCAATCTGAAGCCCTTGAGGGGGCGGTTCCAGCTAGGCTGCAAACAGCTGCTGGACCAACTGCGCATCGTTTTGTGGTCTCAGCTGCTGGGCTATTTGAGCGAAGGGTTCGGACGTGGTGACTGAGCTGAATTGCACTTGGTAAGCGTTGTGGGCTTGGCCGGGGTACATTTGGTCCAACTGCCGTATAGGTGTGGCCGTCTGACTCTACCGGACTGGGCCAGTCTGAAATTGAGAACCTAAATGCATCTGGGACGCCGTTGGGACGATCAGGCCACTTTGAAACTGGGAGCCAAATGGAAAAATCGGCGCCTGTGACGGTTGCGCGACGGCCAAACTATTTTGGCCGTACTGCTGTGATGGTATCGCGGCCGTGTTGCCTGGATCGGCCTGCATTAGCATGGCCAGAGTATGGATAGGGCCGAGTTGTTGGGCAGTGGAATACGCGGGGCTATTCTGCCCTAATAGTACAGCGGTCTGGAACTGTCTGTGCAATGTCTCTGCCGGATAGGTCGGGCCGGGATTTGCCCATGTCTGCTGGGACTGCCCCCAGCTATTCATCGGCGGCTGGGAATGCTGATCAAAGCTTGATGTCAGTGTGCAGCTAGCAACACCGAGGCTGCTGCCTTCACCGTAGGGCTCAACCCCTTTGCGGTCTTGCCCTCTTTGTTCGGCTCTGGGGGGGCGTCGAAGGTGAGGTAATCAGCATTCTCTCTTAAAAGAACGTTCGCAAATCTGATGAAATTTTATCCATCGCGGCCATAAAGGACGTCTCTATCCTGTAGGCCTGCCTAGCCATCAGATCTTCCATCTGAGATCGCCCTTGTACGGATTTGGCCACACGGGCCGTCGTCATTGGGACGCTGGACGAGATGTTGACCGTTTGCTTGAACTCGGCTACCATTATTGGTGAGGTTGACTCAAGAGTCTCAGGAGTCATTTCGATTCTCTTGTTCTTGAGCTTCGCCTGTGACCCAGTTTCCACCATAAGGTTTTTTGACAATGAGTCCCACTGGGCGTGCCAAAGATGTTGGTTCCGCAAATCTCACGGCCTGGTGCTCCGGGCCGAGGGGATTCGCGTCAACACGGATCCTCCTTCTTTGGTGCGGCACGGTTATGCGCGGGCGTGCCAGCACGGTCTACCATGCGTTCGAGGATGATGTGAGTGAATGGATGGATGAGTTGCTCGCTTGTTTGAGTTTGACTTCTAATCAGAGCAACTGTGGCCGAGAGAGGAACTGATCTCGGCCGTCAGGTTCACGACCTGAGCTACAAGGCCGTTAATGATGGTGTTAATGGTGGATTTTTAGGCGGTGCTCCGGCGCGTTGTCGGATAGCAACGGTCGTATGATATGTGGAATGAACGGAAAAGTAACAAAGATGGTGCTCCAACACAAAAATGGATTTTCCTACAAGCTGTCACTACTCCTAAGAAAGCAAGTAAAGGTATTGAAAGTGCATTACAGGAAGATAAATGACACAAGGTAAATGACAGGAAAATATAATCTGCTCCATTGGAGGCTTGTGTTTGGTGTTGAACCACTCAAATGTAGTTGGAGCCCGATATTTATAGGAGAGGTCCTGAGAGGAAAGTAAGGCTGAAAATCTGCATGATGAGGTTGATCAGGGACAGTGGGTAGTCGAGACAACATTTGGGACGTGAAGTATGGTGGTGTGACCCCCATAAATCCCGGCCGCCGCCCTAATCGTGGGTTCTACGTCTTTGGCCTTGGAGGAGCACTTAATGCTCTGGTCTGATGGTTGGTGACTTAATCTTTCAAGTCAAAAGATTTCGCACCTAACCACCCTGATTTTTCTCACCATACACTGACTTCAATCACTTCCCTTCTTAGTGCATTAAATGCAAATTCATCCCCTGCTGTAGTCAGAGATATTACTTTTTTAAATGAAGCATAGGCCTTTGATGACACGTGGCGCCCCTTGACTTTTTCGCTTTGGCCGTGTATTTGAGGGGTTGCTATTTCCTTCGTTCAAGCTTACCGAGGCCGTGATGGTTTCGCCTTCACAGCTCACCCTTGTCCTACGAGAAAAAACGAATAACAACTTTTCGCGTTCGGCTTTTGGGCAGGGGACGTGGCCGGGAGGAAGCTCCTTCGGTCGGCCTTATAGGCCGAGATTTATTATGCACAAACTCCAACGTTGCAACCCAACCGAGTGATCTCTGAATTTCATATTTGTCTAGAAAGAGAGTTGTCAACTGTAAAAGAGTGAGCTCTTGCCACATTTACAAGTCTTGCTCTCCACACTGACCTATCGAACCCGAATATCGCAGAATAAGTGAAATATCTGCTCCACTGTTAAACGATAACCAATTCCAAATATGAGCATACCGTCGTGCTCAAGATGACATGGGGAGTATTTTAGAACACAATGGGCTAATACACAGTGGCCCACAGGCAGTCACTCGCCGCTGGCAGCGCATGGGTGTCTTGAGAAATTTCAGTCACCAGAAATTTCTCGAAACATCCTACAATACCTATACCAAAACGATCAACACATCTAGGGGAGCAACTTTTGTTCTTGGGTCATGGCTAAAAACTAGCCGGAAATAGCCGAATCGAAGCCGAAACAGTGCAGGTTTGGCCGGAACTTCTAGGCCTCTAAACGGCTATGATAGCCACCATTGCTGTCGCGCGACCTATGGGAAAGCAATAGGGAAGAGGGAGCTACATGATCCAAGTGGTGGCTGATAATGTCATCGGTGACGTCGAGAAATTTACCGAAACTTTCAGTCAATATTGCAGGCGCAACTCTGGTTTTCGATATAAGAAATTGGGCTGGGCGGGTCAGGTAGAGGAGAGAGAGATGATTCTTTTGCAACAAGAATCGTTGAATTTGGTTGCCAGAGGGTGATGAAATCGCTGTCTGAAAAGGCTGTGTCGAAGGGAAGAGAGAGAGAGAGAGAGAGAGAGAGAGAGAAACAGTCGGGGACAGAGAGAGAGGAGAGAGAGGGCTAATCTCTTTTAAAATCCAACTTTGAAAAAATTACGGTTATGCCATTGCACTTCTATTGACCACAGCTTCTTTGTTAAAACTTTGATTTGGGTACACTACATGTCTACGAACTCGTGAGAGCGAACTCTATGCAATGGTGCCACTCATTTCCCCAAAATCCTTCCAAATCAAAAAGTGACTAAAGTGACCTTATCCCAAGGGCAAAATGTAAATTCAAAAATAAAAATAAATTGAATAAAATGGGTCGTGGTGTTACAATGTTAAACTCTGAAAAGCATATATTCCAAAACCCAAAATATCCACAAACTTCAAATAGCAATATAACATCTGATAACCACAAGATACTATAATCCAATATTTAAAACACAATATAATTTCATAATCCCAATAGTCAACATAATCAAATTTATATATATGCAAGACAATAAAGTCTTTGAAAATAATGATAATTTAAAACAAAGTCCACTCACAAAAAGTCCAAAGCTACTTGACCCTGCGAGGGACCTACCTGTTGAGCACGTGAAGCCTGAGTACCTATTTCAAACAACATGAGGACTTAATTAATAAGGGTAAACTATCCTCGAACTTAAATTCAACTCCTAATTTCCCGGGATTCATAGTGTGTGTGCACGACCTCGGAAGAATCACAATTAACCAGGTGGTCAAACTTCTCATATTGGTTTCCTATCCGAAGGTTCCTACACGATCCTAGAGGTACAAAGAACAACAGATTTGAAATTGGAACCAATCGAACGGTCCGAACCTATCGAACCCGGATATCGCATAATAGGTACAATATCCGTTCGATAGTCAAATGGTAACCAATTCTAAATCTGAGCATACCGTCGTGCTAAAGACGACATGGGGAGAGTTTAAGAACAAAATGGGCTGCAACAAGTTGCCCACGCGCTGCCACCCGCGTGTTGGTGCCTTGAGAAATTTTCGGCGACGGAAATTTCTCAAAACACCCTACAAAACCTATACTAAAAGAATCAGCACACCTAGGGGAGCATTTTTGGTTCTTGGACCCCAACCAAAAAGTGGCCGGAACAAGGTGAATCGAAGCCAAACTCGTGAGGGTTTTGGCCGGAATTTCCCGGCCTCACAATGACGGCGACAGCCACCAATGGTATCGCACAACCTAGGGGAAAGCAAGACGAAGGAGAGGGCTACCTGTTCCAGGTTGTGGAACAGCTTGGAGTGGCCCGAAACATCTCCGGCAACGTCGATAGTTACTGCTGAAACTTCTAGTTACAACCACCAAATCTCATATCTTAGAGCTTGAAAATTGGGTGGATCAGGCGTCGCGGGAGAGAGAGAGAGAGAGAGAGAGAGAGAGAGAGAGAGAGTCTAGGGGGGTCTGATGCGCCCAAGGGAGAGAGAGAAAGGAGCTGGGTATTTGGGGTTTTTTGACAAAATTCAAAGTTACCTTTACGTCCATTCGGTTTTCAGACCTTTACGTGTTCGTTACAACATGAAATCGAGCGTGCCTCCTATCTACGAACTAGTATTGGTGTGATCTACGCAACGGTGCCATTCAATTCCCCAAAATCCTTTCAGAACAAAAAGTGACTAAAGTGCCCCAAACCCAAGGGCAAAATTTTAATTACACAAGTAAATAAATTTAAACAAAACGATTAAATTGGGTTGGGGTGTTACAGAAAGATCTTGAAGTTTCCGGAGAAAGCTACAATAGGTGTTGATCAAAATCCTTTCCCAAATGCCAACTTCCCCAAGCCAGATCAACCTAAAAAAAGGTTGAACTTGGGTGGTTCAATGAAGACCGCGGTGGAGTAAAAAGCAAGAGAGGTTCCGGTGAATGAGGTTGAGTCCATGGTCCAAATGAACGAGGGTGAGTCCATGGTCCGAATCAAGAGAATGGCCTCCCACCTTAAACCTCTATATGTGAGTGCTCATTTTCGATGAGCAAGGTTCTTGTGGATACGGGGCTACGGTCAATAACCTCCCAGCTTCAATCATGAGGAAATTAAAAAAGGATTTAGATGAACTAATTTCGACCGAGACAACGGTCAATGGCTTCGTGGGAGATACCAAGACTTCAAATGGGATCATCCCACTTCAAGTTAGAGTCGGTCAGAAGGTTAGGATGACGACTATCTTTGTGGTGGAGACAATGACCTATTTCAATGTTTTGCTAAGGCCGAGATTGGATCCATAGAAGCATGTGCGTTCCTTCATCGCTTCATCAATTCAGGCCAATTAACGATCCTTCATGGCTTCCGCCAATGCGGTGAAAGCAAAATTCTACAATGTCAAATAGGAACGGCAGACCTATGGGAGTCTCAGCACAAAAGATGATAGACTTAGGGGCACACGATGCCCAAGCGAATGGGGAGCACCCCACGATGGATGACTTCTTCTCTCTTAATGAATGATACAACCAATGAGGAAGAGAAAAACTAGTGGAAGACACTTTGAGATGACTATATGGTTTTTGGGACAAGAAAGTGGCCTAGCATGTGGTGGAATTCCTCCATGAAGGTCTAAAAGATGACGCACTCAAAATCGAGGAAGTAGAGTTGGCACCAACTGAGATGGATGATTCGAAAGCGAAAGTCCAAGATCCGTTGTTGGAGATCAACTAATAAGTTCATAAATTTATACCTTTATGTACTCTTTCTACTTAGTGTTTGTAGGAGAATTGGATTTAAAAATGACTTATTACTTTATTTTTTCCATTTTTAGCTTTCCGGAGAAATTAATTGATTTTTAATGAAAATATGACTTTTTGGTGAAGTTTTTGTGTAAGGCCAATTTGGGGATTAAAGCTAGGAACCTGAAGATGATTGTGGAATTTTTCTAGAATTTTCGGAGCAGCCAATAAGAACAGTCTTTGAACTCAAGTCAGCATAAGTGCAATCCCATCATATTTGAGTTACTGTGCGAAAAAGGAAATTTAAAGGTCTTCTCGATTTTTCCTCAAGGCGTGAAATTGGAATTATAGGACAAAGATCTACAATTTACATATTTTTCCCGAATTTTCTTGGAGGAGGAATGACCCCAAATGTGTGTGCAAAACAACTAACGTGTTATCCCAGTCAAAGTAGGAAGAGAAGTCCATTACTTACCCATTTTGGATTTATGTTTTAATTAGGTTTTTCTTTATTTTTGGGCTGCTGTAAAAGCCCAGCTAGGGCAGGAATAGACGTGTGGTGTTTTACTTAAGCTTGAGAAACAACTCCTTTGGGGGACGCAAATATTTGGAGAGATTGGAGACGTCAGAAGAGTACTGCAATTGGCTAAGTTTTATTGTTTCTTCCTTATATTTTTTCTTATGCAGGATTCTATGATTATGTGTAACTAATTTTCTTTTGCTAAGGCATGATGTAGCCCTAGTATGATAATCTAGTTTTCTTATTTTACCTATCTATTGATTACTGTTTGATGTTGGATTCTTAATCACTGTGCTTAATAACTTGGTTGATTATCTTGATGCTTGATCACCATCTAGAATTTTAATTGAGTTAATATGATGCAAACTAGAGTAAATACCATACTTAAATTGAGGCTTGCTTCTTGTGATTAAGATTTGTAATTCGTTTAGAGTAAATACCATACTCCTAGAGTTTACATGCTTGTTGGAGGTTTTCACTGATCTTAATGAGTTTCTATGTGTTGATATTTGACCTAAATACCCTAGGCGAATTGCATGTAGGAATATACGAGTTAGCCTAAATACCATAAGTAATTCATGAAAAAGGAAAACTAAGTGGCGACATCAAATGGTTAGTTAATAGGTAGGTCAATAAGAGGCTAGATCATATTACTAGTGGTGAATTCATTGTCCTAGTGCTTTTCTCAATTTGAACTTCTCATATTTGTGTTTCGTGACTTTCTACTTGTTTTGTCTTTTAATTTCATTGTTTTAGTTAATGAAATCATTCTTTCAAAAACTCCTTTTGTGTTTATGTGAGTATGCTACGTGTTTAATTTCTTGTTTATATAATTAGAGTAGTTAAAGTATTTTGTGAAGTAAATTAGGTTAGACTAATTGGAAGTTGAACTAAATCCTAGTGGGAATGACCTCGTATTTTCCATACTAAATTACAATTGACCTTGTGCACTTGCGAGTATAATTTGTATTTAGACTAATCTTTATAATCTCCATTTTGCAGGTTGTCTAAATTAGGTCGAGCATTGTCTGTCGACAACAGAGGATTTCAAGCCGTTCGAGAAGCCACTTCGCCGAATGTCGACGAAAGTAGAATTACAGGTCAAGGAAGAAATTGTAATGCTTGTTAAAACCAAATTTATTAGGCCAACTAGGTATGTAGAATGACTTTATAATATTGTACCTCTAAAAAAGAAAAATGGAGCAAAAAGAATTTGTGTTGATTTTCGTAACTTTAATCTTGCAACTCTCAAAGATGAATACCCTATACCCATGACTGACCTCTTAGTTGATGGGGCTGCCAAGCATGAAATTTTGTCCTTCATGGATGGACACTCCGGCTATAACCAAATTTTCATAGCCGAAGAGGATGTTCACAAGACAGCCTTCAGATGTCCGGATTCCATTGGAATCTTCGAATATGTGGTGATGCCTTTAAGCTTAAAAAATGCCAAAGCTACCTACCAACGATCAATGAATTCTATCTTTCATGACAGGAGCAGTTGGAACTTAGAAGTGTACATTGATGACGTGGTCATGAAGTCGGAGTCGAGGGTAGGTCACTTGGATGACCTCAAGTCGACTTTCGAGAGAATGCTGAAGCATCAATTAAAGATGAATCTGAAGAAGTGTGACCTGGGGGTTTCCATTGGAAACTTCCTCAGATTCTTAGCGTAGCAAAGGGGAATCAAAATTTATAAAAATAAGGCCAAGGCCATCATTGATGCACCTCCCCCAAGAATTGTAAAGTTTGCTAGACCGAATCAACTTCCTCTTGAGGTTTATACCTAATTCCACAAGGAAAGTTTAAACTTTTTCATCTTTGCAAAAATTCAAGGATGAAGATAAATTTTGGTGGGAGGAAGTTCACCAAAAACATTCTATTCCATTAAAGAGTATTTGACAAAGCCTCCAGTGCTCATTCCGCCAAAGCGCCCATTTTGAAACTCCATCACAAATACCCCCTATAAAAACTCCATATTGACAGCTTATTGTGTTTTTTTTTTCACAGTCCTTACGCTTTCTCTTCCTCTTCTTCCTTCTGCCAAACCTCACAAAATCCACCTCCACCACCATAGAATCTCCCCTAACTTTATCTCCTCTTAGTTATATCTTCCAACTAGGAGCTGATTTCAACCTCAAGGTTGAACCCCAAATTTGGAACTGTACCCTAGCCAAGGTGCGACTCACCACCTCCTTTGTCGGCCTCCACAACGAAGCCACAGTCTTGACTTTCCACCTCCGTCGTCGACTTCCACCACAAAGCCACGACACTTCATCGTCTATCATCACTGTGGTGAGTTCTGATATGGGTTTTGTTTTGTTTTGGGTTTCTTTAATTGATTGAGATTATTGGGTGATTGCTTTCATTGTTTTGAATGAGACATTAATGGGTTTCTGTTTTGGCTTGCTATTTCTGTGATTGAATGAAATTTACCAACTATTTCCTGTAGTTGTTAAGCTCTTGGACTTGGATACATTGTTTTGTGCTTATGATTTGTCTTTATACCTATTTTGTGATTGAGACTTGGACTTACAGATCTCCTTGAAAATGATATATTCACTCTTTTGGGTGGTATGATATTCGATAAGAAACAACCTTGGACAGTCAAGGTTTGGCAATTTGTAAGTAATTTGTTAGTAATATGATACCCTAGGTTAATGGTTTTGGGTTGTTTTAACTTTAAGAGTTCTTGACACATGCCTTCCTTGCTGGAGCTTGAAACACAGCTAGGCTAGCTGAACCGTTTCACTTTGCATAATGCTGATGTTTTGAAATTGTTGGTTACTGATGTTTAATTGATGTTTTATCCATATGGTTTATCCACTAGTTGATAGATTTTTTATTGGTAGCTTAACATGTGTTAATAAAAGGAAATTTTATGATGGTCAGAAATGGACACAATTGCAATTTTGGTTT
>NW_018925858.1:2173-13818 GCF_002207925.1 Prunus avium | reverse complement strand
TTACTTTACACATAGAGATGATGAAGATAGTGAAAATTTTGAACCTCATAGGAACTCTATGTGGTACTAAGTCACTCATGTATCTTACCATGCAATGTATAAAGTGTAAAATATTGTAGTAATTCATTATATATAAATGATTATGGTGTGTTTAATCTTCTTTCATTAATTACTACATATTTTCTACACTTACAGTGTTTGCTAGCTCGCTATATAATCAACTTAAATCAGTTAAATCCGTCATGCAATGCATTTCCTTCCAATTTTTTGTGATAAACTAATAGATAATTGACTAAATAAAAATCCTGCAAAGTTTCAATAAAAATTTCCAAGTTTTTCTTACAATTTCCGTGGTTTTTATTCAATTTTTACCAATACCGATAATATCCCGATATTTCCATCGACATTTCCGTGTTTTTGGACTTCCGATATTTTCGATACCATCGATATTTTAAACCTTGATCATGGGGAAAGATGACGCCACGCTTCTCGTCCTCGCTGAAGGTAATCGAGGCCCAGCCTGATTTGGACGTCTTCGGCATGCGCCCATTCTCAGTACTGAAGACTTGATGTGCGTAGGAAGATTGAGCATAATGCTTGATGGAGTTGTTGGATGTTCCAGCCAAGGTGGGGTCGCCACTAATAGTGGAGATCATGTTGATCTGGCACTGGTGGGGGTTCGGGGGAGGTGGGAGGTGGGAGGTTGTGGAGATACTTGTCTAATTTTCTTTCATGGATGAGTCCTTCTATGATGTTGCGCAGAGCGATGTAGGATTCCGTATCGTGGCCGTTGAATTGGTGAAAATGGCAGAAGACACCCGTGGGTCATCGAGGTCCACGGGGATGGGGATGGGCTTTGGCCAAAGCTCCAAGATACAGTCCCTGTAGATCTTGGTTGGGGCGTGGGGTCGATCCTTCGGTGGGGAGATGTGGAGAAGCCTCGACTTGGTCGCCTCTGGATGAAGGTGGCCTTTGCCCATGTCCGGCCTAGACTGAATCGAGGCACTATGATGGGAGACAACTGGTTGGTTCAGTTGGGTGTGTTCGACATCCTGGGTGAGGTCCTGCTGGATGAATTGGTGGTGTGTGTTCTCCCAATTACGCTTCAAGGCTCGGCAGTCGTGCTCCAATTCGACAATCTTGGTACGAAGGTGTTCGTAGTTCTCTGTCATTTTTGCGACACTGACACAAAGGCGCTCCACCTCGGCCTGGAGGTACAAATCAGCCGAGGGTTTCTTTCAGGAGGAATCCCCATGAGGGGTATGGTGTTGGGTATCATGGCTAGCTTCACTCAACATAGCGGAGTGTGAGGGGCTAAAGAGACGACGAGGTCAGACGGGGGATGGAGCCAGCGAAACTAGTAGAGAAGTGGGATTCGGAAGTCGTTTCCCACAGACGGCGCCAAGTTGTTGATGCTCTTTTTGGGAGGGTCAACTTAGGTAAATGAGTGTTGGATCTTCAACAGGGAGAGAAAGTTGTGAACCTTCGACACAGAGGGGTCCTGCAGAAGGAAACAAGAGAGAAGCAGTCATCAAGCTTCGGGCATCGATGTGGTACCTGCCGAAGGCTCTCCGATGCTTAAGTCAACTATATGTGGTAATTTTGGCAGAGTAACAGTAAAGATGAAAAAATAGTTACCCCTTTTACTCGGGTACTGTTCCCTATTTATAGGGAAGTGAGAATGAGAGTTTTGCACAAAGTTTTGATGTGAGACTTTGTGCAAACTATTGTGGAGGTAACATGTGTCCATGGTTCTAGGTTTTGTAGTTGGGAGCTTCGACAGGTGGTTGCCTCTTCAGAAGGGGGGCCTTCCTTTGGTAGGTTAAGAAGGTGATGATGTCATTCGTCTACTAAAGGCTTGTCTGTGTGTCTTTTTGGAGTGTTTCTTTCCTTTGGCAGCTGGCGTATCTAATTAGGTACCAGTTGTCTAAAGCCAAATACGCTTGGTTGATTATGGTGTAAACAGATAGGGTTACACACACTGAGTCTTTGTAATTAGAGCCATAATTGTTGCTCTTCATGTTTAGACAATGAATTCTTTGCATATGTGAGTTAGGTCAATTGGCCAAGGCACTATGTCCAGTGCCCTACACCCGAATTTCATCCCCTCTTTCATTATTAAAGTAGTTTAGAATATTGTAAAAGAAAAAAATGTGTCAATGGGTTCCCACCACAGTGGTGGTAGATTCCCCCTCCCTTCAATGGCACCTAGGATCAAACTCCAATGGGGTTTATTTCCTACAATGTAACCAAAAATAAAGAAACTCCAGTGAAGTTTCTTTCCTCCAATATAACAAAAAAATAAAGAAGAAAAAAATGTATTATTTTTTTAGATAGGTAAATATTAATATAAGAATATATAACATGAAAATAATAATAAGAAGTGTTAATGGGTGAATTTATACCTAACGGATTAAGACATAATCACACACATAACACAAGTGTTTGAGTGGTTCACCCATAAGGCCATCTCCAACCCAAGGACCTAAACCCAAACTATTGCCCAAAACCTCCCCCAACCCAAGACAATGGAGGACCCAAATTTGGACCCAAATACCAGTCCACTTATTGCCTGGATCCAAAACTATTTAGTGGAGCCCACTTGCATTTTAAAACATACCACATGGAAGAAAAACTGACGTGGGCTCCAGCTCTTGAGTGGCTGCTGCTTTTTCTACCACGCCATGTGTCGCGCTCCTATGTAGTTGCCATTGCAACATTTGAATAAGTTGCTGCCTTTTTAAATTTTTTTTTTTTTTAATATATACATATAACTTCCAACAGCAACATTTGAATATATATATATATAATTGCTGCCCTTTTTTATTTATTATTTATATACATATAATTTAATGGAATTTTTATGTTGTGTGTTTTTTTTATGTTGTGTGTTTACTTTTGGAATAAAATTAAATTTATAGAATTTCAATTTTTTAAGATCAAATTGTTCAAAAAATTATATTATGACGTTATTTAAAAAGATTAATGAAGAAAAGTTTTCCATAAAAAAAAAAATTAGACTTAAACCATTTTTAAACAATTTAATAAAGTTGCGGACTTAAAATTTGAGTATAGAGGGTTGGGAGAAAAAACAATTTAGGTCCGGGCAAAATCCAAATAGTCACTTTTTGAAGGGGGGGAATTTGAGTTTAGCCCCTCTTAGGTTGGAGATGGTCTAATGGGGTTACATCCACTATAGTTTATAACTTTGTATTTGTATTTGAATATAAAGATTACATTGTACATGGGAGATATATGAGGAGAGCTCTAGTAGAAGAGAAATCGAGAGCTTGGGAGAGCTTTGGACAGCTATTGGAGAAGTGGCAATTGCCAGCCCTTTGCTTGGAGGTAGTGAGCTCCCTTTGGATTAGACAAGGTTGATTGATAGCTGAGACATTTGCATTCCCCCCTTAATTTAGGGTATTGGGCATTGAGAAGGCATAGGAGTGGGCATAACAAGCTACTCCTTGTTTGGTGGGATGTGATGAATGACAAGCAAGGATTATCCCTTAATTGGTGGGATTTACTTAAAGGTGAAGTGAGGTCAACATGGTGTCAACAAGAAGTAATACATACGATATTATGAAAATGTAAACGATAATTCACTGGATTGATTCATATATATATATATATTTAGCCAAGAATAACGGCAATGATGATTTGGATTGAAAGAGAGATTCACCGTTTATACTTGCAAGTTTTATTGAGCCGCGTAAAGCCGCCTGATAATAAGATACCTATCAATCAGCAAGAATATCGTGTCTATTTCTCCCTCTTACATTGACGTACGTTTTCCTCCGATTGAATTCAACTTATATGATGGAAATTAAATCTATATGGCCTTTTTAGCTCCTATGGGAGTTGGCCAATTGTTAAAGCTTGAGATATCGGGGGCATTTGCTGGTGTAAATCTACTGACTGGATTTTGCACAATAACATTGATTTTGAACTTCTGAAGCATTTCATCATGAAACACTATTTTATAAAGTCGGTAATGTAGCTCAACTAAGATGGGTAGGTCTCTTCTCTACCTTAATTTCTTTTTTTTTTTTAGTACAAGTGATAGTCTAAATTACAAAGAAACAACCACGATACCATGGGAGTTCAAACATGAAATCACTAGTCTGTACGTTAAAGCCCTTTTCTACTAGGCTAGACCCGTTGGGTCTCTAATTCTTTTCTGGATGAGCAAAGTATTTTACTTTTTTCTTTTTTAAATATGGGTTCATTTTATATTAAAGCAAGTTATTTACGTACACTAAATTTGCAATTACATTTTAGTTTTTTTTTTCTTTTTTGCTTGACGTAACCCTAGTTAATTAACCTGCAATGCATCTCCTAGAACAGTCTTTGGATCGGTCTGCAAAGTTTTATTAGGTTGTTTGTTGTGATGTTTCTAAACCACTTCACCAAAAATCTAGACTCTGATGAAGGTTTCTCATAGGCCCTGTAAGTCTAAAGTTTTCCGTAGGTAACCAAACTCCACCAACCAGACACCACGTTCTTTTGGCTCTTGCTTTCCTTCCTCCAACCTCCATTTCTCAGGCTCATCTTGTACATTAATTTCAATTTCTTCTTCTCATCCATTTTCCAGCAGAATATTAGCTGAGCTCAAGAAAATTATGGCAACTTGCTTTAAGCAGCAACCGCAGCCAAGCATGAATAACGGAGATGACTCAGTGATACTCTTTTCAGCCTCAAACTCCCCTGAAGAATCCACCAGCCCTGCCTCTTCTTTCTACCACTCATCTCCACCACCCCACCATTCCAGCAATAACCCAACTTACAAGCTCACAGTACAAAACCTTTCCCACACTTTTCTCCCAATTAAGGGTTTTATAACCACTTCATTTTGTCATCTGGTGCAAAAGAAGCCTAGGCCAGTTAGCATTCTCAAGTCTGTCTCTTTCTCTGCCACAAGTTCTGAAATTCTTGCCATTGTTGGCCCAAGTGGCACTGGAAAATCTACCCTTTTAAGAATAGTATCAGGGAGGGTGAAAGATAATGATTTCGATCCCAAATGCGTCTCGATCAACGATCATCAGATAACTAGTCCTGCTCAATTGCGAAAGATATGTGGATTTGTTGCACAAGAAGATAATCTGCTTCCTCTGCTCACTGTGAAGGAAACTTTGATGTTTACTGCCAAGTTTAGGCTCAAAGGTATTGGTGCAAAAGAGAGGGAGGAGAGGGTAGAGAGGTTAATGCAAGAGCTCCGTCTTGTACATGTCGCAGATAGTTTCATTGGAGATGAAGAGAACAGAGGGATATCTGGTGGAGAGAGGAAAAGGGTATCAATTGGTGTTGATATGATTCATGACCCACCAATTTTGCTCCTTGATGAGCCAACTTCAGGCCTAGACAGCTCATCAGCTCTTCAAGTCATTGAGATGCTTTCTACAATGGCCAAATCAAAGCAAAGAACTGTGGTTTTATCAATACACCAACCCAGCTATAGAATTCTCTATCACATCTCTAGCTTTTTGATCCTCTCTCATGGCTCTGTTGTCCATAACGGTAGCATTGAATTACTCGAAGAAACAATGAGCAAATTGGGACTGCAAATTCCAGTGCAACTTAATGCAATAGAATTTGCCATGGAAATAATACAGACACTGGAAGATTCGTATTCAAGAACTGATCAAATATCTGAGACAGAGAACAAAGAACCATACTCCTACTCATCATGGCCAGAAGAAGAAGTTGTCAGAGATCAACAAGATAGCAGAAAGATTGGTACATATTATTTTTCTAATTTGTATGAGATTATGTTTTTGTGCTCAAGATTTTGGAAGATCATTTATAGAACAAAGCAGCTGTTCTTGGCGAGAACAATGCAAGCTCTTGTAGGAGGATTTGGCTTGGCAAGCGTATACATGAAAGTGAGGAAGGATGAAGAAGGTGTAGCAGAGCGGTTGGGCCTCTTTGCTTTCAGTCTCAGTTTTCTCCTCTCTTCTACAGTTGAGGCGCTACCGATATACCTTCAAGAGCGAAGTGTTTTAATGAAGGAAGCCTCAAGGGGTGCCTATAGAATCTCCTCTTACATGATTGCCAATACCTTTGTCTTCCTACCCTTCTTGTTTGCAGTGGCAATTCTCTTTTCTGTTCCTGTGTATTGGCTAGTAGGACTCAATCCCTCTATTGCTGCCTTTGCTTTTTTCACTTTCGTGGTTTGGCTCATCATTTTGATGGCTAGTTCTCTGGTGCTCTTTTTGAGTGCAGTCTCTCCTGACTTCATATCAGGAAATTCTCTTATCTGCACAGTTCTTGGAGCCTTCTTTCTCTTCTCTGGCTACTTCATTCCGAAAGAGAGCATACCAAAATACTGGCTCTTCATGTACTATGTTTCCCTTTATAGGTATCCGCTGGACACACTGCTGATAAATGAATACTGGAGCATTCAAAGCGAGTGTTTCTCTTGGCATCCTCAAGATTACTCCCACTCAAAATGTTTGCTCACAGGCAATGATGTGTTGAAGAGTAGGGGACTTGACAAGGACACCAGATGGACCAATGTGGGGATCATGTTTGGCTTCTTTGTGCTCTATCGTGTGCTTTGTTGGATAATTCTGTCTCGAAGGGCTTCGAAAACAACAATCTAGCCAGTTAACTTACAGTATCAGATTATTAAGGATCTTTTAACTTCCACATTGTGCTCTAAAATTTAAGGCTGGAGGAAGAATATGCAGAAGAATAGAGAGGGAGAAACAAAACATGTACTGTAGTTCTGTTTAATCTTTCTTCCATGCACAAAATAAGATGATTACATGGCTTCATTCAGGCTCTTTAAATCCCTGCATTCATTCCATTACTAAATTTTAAGAAACGTATTCATAACATTATCCCCCTTAATGTGTCTTACAAGTCTTCTTTCGGCGCTGTAGAAATATTTTACTTTTACTTTAGGAAGCGGCTCTATCTGTGAAAAATGTTCTCCCTCTTTTCTTCTGTAAAAGTTTTAACTCCATTTCAAACATCATTCTCATCCAAACTGCTAGAGAATTCGCTACTGCGTCCAATTTTAAAATCGTATTCAGCTTCAGCTGCTGCTGCAGAGGATTGAGCAACTGATTGTTGCCTCTACGAAGCCTATCCTATATATGTCATCATCTTCTACATAACACGACCACCCCACCCAATCATTATGAGAATAGCCAATCAATTGCAACCAAAAATTTGCAGAATAAATAGTGTTGAAATGAAGATGGTCAAACTATTTATGACGCTAGTTTGTAGGTAGGGTGATTACTAATATAGAACTAGTAAAAACAAAAATGTGTGATGATCGGGATGAAGACGAGGATGCGTTAGTTTGCCTTTTTGTGTTGGTTAATGCTTAGGGTTCTTTTTATATAAAAAAACAGGGCTATGGCTTGGTTCCTTTTTTGTTTTGTTTTGTTTTTTTTTTTTTTTTTTTGTGTGTGTTAAAAATTGGGTTTGTGCTCAATAATACCGGTGGCAGGGTTTTGAAGCCATGTTTGGTACAATTGGGAATGTTGAAACGTCCAAATGAGTTTTCTTCTACTCTCTATTTGATGATTGCATAGAATTTTTAAATGACGGAATATAGATCTTCATCATTTAATTTTTTTTCAATTAATAATTTCAGTATTTGGATTTATATATGTCGAATTTTGTAATTACAGTGAAAAATGAATTCCTACTCAATAAAATTTTTGAAATGTTGCATATTTTGGCATAAATTAAACTCAGAAATCTCGATCCACAATTTTCACAAATTTTTCCACATGTCATTTAATAAGTTACAATGTTAACCAAAAAGAAAAAGTTGCCAAACTGTGGAAATATCAATTTCTCATCTTTAATTTCTAAATTTTAGCTAAATCCCAAGTTATTTTCCTTCATCCAAACGGAGGGCCATAGTTTTGGCTCCATTGATGGGCCTATCTAGGGATCATCATTTGGCATGTGGGCCGAAGGGCCAATGTCGACCCTGCCTGATGGTTAGGCATGTTTGACTCGGCCCACTTTAAGGTTGAGTAGGGCTTGGGCTTAGGATTTGAAGCACTCGGCCCGCATGCCCTCCAATGCCATTTTTTTTATAGATTTAATTGATGCACTCCCTAACCTCATTTTATACTTAATCAAAATAATGTAATATGTATGATAAACTAATAAACTTCTTATTTTCTTTACACATGTTATAAATTAAGCTAATTTTTTCAATGTTGTCAAAAATTTTGTACAAACAATCAATATATACATTATATCTCTTAGTGCCTCTTTTTTGCCAAGTTTAAATTCAACGGTTCAATAAAGAATTTGAAAGCTTATTTTGGCTTTATTAATTCTAATGGCACTAATTGCTTTAATTTTCATCATGTCAATCCTAGTTTGGGCTAGAAGTAACACATTTTCATAAGATTAATTTTTAGGTATAATATTTTTTTAAAATATATTGGCTATTGGTCTAGGTTTGGTAAAAGAGTTTGGCTATTATATTTTTGTTTTCTTAAGTTATGTAGTAATCTATACTATTGTTTAAGAGAAGAGTCTTTACCCATCACTTTTGACAAAAACTGTGTAACAAAAAGATTTAAAAGACTTAGAAATAAAATAAATTTTTATAAATTTTTTTTAATTTTTAAAAAGCCAGTCAATTTAGGACCATGGCGGCCTGCCTCAAGAAAAAAAAAGCCCATAAAACTCGAGCCTGACCCAAACCCAAAATTTCAGGCCAGCCTGGCTCTGCCCTACCCAATGACGAACATTGTGACGCTCCCTTAAAAAAAATGCTTATTTGTGAAGTGTACAAAAACAAATATATTTTCATAAATATGTACCTACGTGTTTAATGCACGAATTTTCTAATAAGGTCCACATGTTATGTTTTTTTAATTGTTTACAATAGGTTTTTTTTGAGTGCTACTAAACGAACCCTAAAATTAACTGAGTACACCCTAACATTTTAATCAAAATGTAAAATTAACTAAATACACCCTATTTAACTACCAAAAATAGTCATGGTACACCCTAATACACTCTATCACACAACACCAAACCCAAATGATGATGATGTAGATAGATCAGTTAAATTAAGAGTGCTGCTAAACGAACCCTAAAATTAACTGGAATTGAAACTGGAATTTGGTAATTATGTATTGAAATTCTAAAAAATTGAAGAAGCCCAATTCAATTTGGGTGAAAACTAAGAAAATAAAGATTAAAACTTTTGGGATTTGAGTTGAATAATCTACTTACCTGGGAAAATATATAGAAACCCTATTCCATTATGTGGTTGAGCGAGGTACATGGGCTAATTCATCCAAACACGAATTAGGGAAAGTGATGCAGAGAGAATTCAAATATAAGGAAAATTAAAAGATAAAACGAAGGAAGGCCCATTTAGTGATTGAAGGAGAAAAAGCTAGGCACACTGATCATACAAAGATAGGATTTCCTAGGGGTATCCCAACAAGGTCATCACGATACACGCATCCCTAAATTGAACTTTTTATCTTTGTTTTTGTCCGTTCTAATTTAAGATTCGTTAAACACCTGCCTTTGAATCAAAGCTTCTCAGCCATGATATCCAAATAATTTAGAATGCCACTTGACCTTGATAAATATTGTTACCAAATTCGAATAGTATTTATTTCAAACTTGGTTGTATGGATATTTCCCTACCATAAGGCTGGGGTATTTTGGTAATTTATGAGATCGTAGTTTTCTCTTTCTCAATTATGCTTGTTGCTAACTGAACTTGTAAGAATGAGTATGAACGAACCTTGAGTCGGGCGTTTTCATTAAGTGGGTGCCGAAAGGTAGTAAATACATAAGAGGTCTGAGTTATGACTCGAGACCAAGGGTATAAGAAAACATGAGGACCTAGGGTCTAGGTATGTTTACTTGTGATAGTATTTGAGGTGGTCAGCATTCCAAGGATGAGGCAAAGGTTTGTTGTAGGTATCGCGCAGTTGATAAGTTCCGAGGCGGCAGACTTTGATAACCTCATAGGGGCCCTCCCATGTTGGTCCCAAGGTACCTTCGGCAGGGTTTTTGGTGGCCAAGGAGACCTTCCTCATGACCCAGTCCCCTGCCCTGAATGTGCGAGGTTTGACTCAGAAGTCATAGTATTTGGCAAAGCTTTGCTTGTATGAGAAGTTACGCATGCTGGCTTGGTCACAGAGTTTGTCGATGAGGTCCAAATTCAGGGATAACTATTCGTCATTGGCTTTAGTGTCATACGTTGAGGTTCAGTAGGAGGTCGGACAAATTTCTACAGGAACAACGGCCTCAGTGTCGAAGGAAAGGGAAAAAGGTGTCTCTCCTATAGAGGTACGAAAAGTAGTGCGATATGACCAGAGGACCTCTGGTAACAGTTCAGGCTAGCACCCTTCGCCTTGTCAAGTTTGGTATTGAGCGTCTTCTTGATTATTTTGTTCATAGCCTCGACTTGGTTATTGGATTGGGGGTGAGCAAGGGATGTGAAAGAAAGACGGATCTTGAGATTGGACCAGAATTGCTTGAATTTGGCGTTGTTGAATTGCCTTCCGTTGTCTGTAACAAGGGCCTGGGGTATGCCAAAGCGACACACGATATTCTACCAAACAAAGGTCTCGAATCGGGCAGCCGTGACGATGGCAAGGGGTTCTACTTCAGCCCACTTTGTGAAATAGTCGACGGCAACCACCGTGTATTTGACCTGGCCCTTTCCCTTTGGCATGGGTCCAATAAGGTCAAGTCCCCATTGGGCGAATGGCCAGGGGCTAACCATTGGAGTCAGCGGTTCAGCTTGGAGTTGTGGGATGTTGGCAAACCTTTGGCATTTGTCGCACTTTTGGGTGAATGTTTGGGCGTCAATGTGGAGGGATGGCCTGAAGTAACCCTGCCGAATCGCCTTGTGGGCTAAGGATTGGGCACCTGAATGGTTGCCGCAGATGCCTTCGTGAATTTTCCGAAGGACGTAGTTGCCCTTGTTTGGGGTCAAGCATCGGAGGTATGGAAGGCTGAAACCTCGCTTGTATAGTGCGTCGTTGATGACCAAGTGCCTAGCAGAACGATATCGAACACAGCACACTTCGGTGGGGTCGATGGGTAATTTCTGGTGTTGTAAGAACTGGAGGATGTGATCCATCCAAGTAGGGCTGTGATCGATGGTACAGACAACTGGTGTCCTGGTGCTTAGTTTATCTAAGAACTTCATGTATATTTTGCATCCATTGCCCTGCTCTAGTGCCGAAGTGAGCCTGGCCAGTGCATCGACGTGGCTGTTCTCGGATCGCAGGATCTGACTGATCTTATATGTGTCGAAGGTTTTAAGTAAGAGATGGGCATGCTGGAGGTATGCCGTCATGGAGGTGTCTTTAGCATGGAAGTCCTGGTTGACCTGATGGACCACAAGCTGGGAATCACTGAAGATTTGTATTTGTTGGGCCCCTATTTCCCGGGCCAGCCGAAGGCCATCCAAGAGTGCCTCGTATTTGGCTTCGTTGTTGGAAGCATGGAAGTTAAAGCGAAGAGCGTATTCTAGGGTAACATGGTCTGGAGAGAGAAGGACGAGGCCTGCCCCACACCCTTGAGTATTTGCAGACCTGTCGACGTGGAGTGTCCAGAAGGGCTGGTTGGGGTCGAAACGACCCTCACTAGCCATGTGGACAGGGGTGGGGGTGGTATTGGCTGTG
>NW_018925849.1:18004-34692 GCF_002207925.1 Prunus avium | reverse complement strand
AAAAACTGAAAAGGTTAGGATTTATATAACAATTAACTCATTTGTATCGATATTTTCACATTATCTAACATTTACTAATACTTTTTTTTTCTTCTATTTTGCATGTGTTTAAGTGATGTTGCAACTAAAAATAAATAGGAGGAAACTCTTGCTGTGAAGATCATAGAAGAAAATGTGTCATATTTTGATAATTTACCAATTATTAGTCTAAAGAAGAAAACAGCCCAAGACAGTTCCAAAACCACCTCTGCTACCCCCAAAATAGAGTTTGTACTCTTTCCTTTACAATTCATTTATCTCACTGAAATTCACATTACATGCATAGTATTTCATTGTTCATAGCTCCTTTCCCCGCTCAATTTCTCTATATTAAGTGATAGTTGATTTTGTTGAATTTGGGGAAAGTTTCTTTTTCTCATAATTGTGTTCAATTATGATTCGATTACAGAGAAAATTTATCTCAGCTCTTCTTCTAAAATATGATTTTTCCCAAACATCTTTTACAATGCAATTAGGTTTGATTCTTTTGGTCCAAAACAAGAGCCAATATGTTTGATTTTAAGGGTTCTGTACTACATTAATTTTTGTACTTCACTGAAGTGATATATGTATATTTCAATTCTTCCCAATTCTAATATTTAGTTGCTGCAAATTTTAGTTCATATTAAGAAACTTGCCTTTTTTTATATTTAATAAAAAATATTTATGGAAGTGTCTACATGAACTTAAAAAATACTTCTTTGTCTTTTTTTATTTACTCTTTTTTATTGATTATTAGAATTTTCTTATTTTCTTATTTTATTAGAGCTCCCATCTGAACTAACTTTCAATTAGATTTATCACACTGGAAACATCATTACATACTACCTACTGCGTTAAAAAAAATTCCAGATTTGTTGTGTGTTGAATCTCAAGATAGATGAAAATTTATGTAAAACATCATCCTATTCATCTTTACATTTGTTTTTATAAGTTTGCAATTCTGTTGAATAAGTGTTTATGTTTCTACTAATAAAATGCTAAACAAACAGTTTTAACTTATGTTGTTAAACGCTTTACATCATGATAGCATGAAATTATCATTTTTCCTTCACTAATAATAATCAAAGACCCTAAAAACATTATTCTACGAATTTGATCTAACTTGGAAGTTTGTTTTAAATTTGTTCATCTGGCTACTATAAAAAGTTATAAAACTTTACACGTGCCAAATGTGGATCATTATATCAACGGAGGAAAATAAGTAATATTCATACACAAAGTATATTTGTCGTACCAAGATGTCGTAAGGCAATACTCACGTAGTTTTTTATTGTTCATAGCTTTTCCCCCCTCTCAATTTCTCTATATTAAGTGGTAGTTCATTGTGTTGAATTTGGGGACAGTTTCTTTTTCTCATGGTTGTCTTCAACTACAATTCGATTGCAAAAACAGTTTATTAGCTCCTCTTCTAAAATATGAGTGAATTGTAGTTCACTCAAGTGGTATAGGTATATTTCAATTCTTCCCAATTCTATTATTTAGTTGCTGCAAATTTCAGTTCATATTAAGAAACATGTTTTTTTTTTTGGGGGAAAGATGAGTGAAATCTGGGAAAGAATAGTGAGCCAGTAATAGTTTTTTAGACACTACTTCGCCTACATAACATGTTACTGATCTATCTTTTGTAACTTAAACTTTCACATATATGTAAATAATATTGTATTTCCTATATGTTTTTACAACTTCTTACATATATTATACAGTTTTAATACCCACGACATCGCACAGGCACCTTTTTTAGTTATAATGAAATGGCCGCCCCTAACATATTCGGAGATCATCCTAGTAGCATATACAGCCCCAAAAAATCAATTTAATATTCCATTTCAACAAATAGTCACAATGAAATCGCAGTCATCAAATTAGTGCTCAATATAACTTTGCCACTAAATCATTTCCTTTTTAAAATAAGAAAGAAAGAAATAAATAAAAAATTCTTAAATTGGAAGTGAATTTAACACAGCGAGAATGTTGCCGGACTCGTAGCCGATCTTTTGGCCTAGTCCCAAATTAAATAAAACAATAGGCTAAGTAGCATTCTCCCTTAGGCAAATAAGATAATTAGCCAAGACAAATATGTTTAATTTTATTTCTTTAATTTTTATCTTGCAAACCATTTTAGTGGCCACGTGGCCCTTCATGGATGGGTTTCTCAAAAGACTTTTGTACTGGTCCATTTAGCCTCGGGTGTGACATTTGAGACAAGATGACAATCATGTTCATGTCTTGACTCAGAAAGCAAAACTTAGGATAAATATAAAGTGTACTTTATGTATCTAAATTCCATACCATATGATTAATTAAATCACTCTGTTTTGTTTTGTTTGTGAAAAACAACAGCAAGAGATTGCTTCGCAAATCTAACCTCAGCTTGTGAACTGTGGCCAAGAGGGACAATATCCCATCTGATGATGAAAGCTCATCCTTTTGGTCTGCAAAGCTTTTTATGCACAAGGAAATGGTTTTCATGGATAGTGGGTCTAAGTTCATAGATTATGCAACTTTAAGATTAATTTGTCTGTGAAATGATCTGTGTATTTCTTCTTTTTTACATTAACAAGGAATGGGGAAATCACGAATTGGGGAAGTTTAAGAATTTGGGAATAAGCGGAATTGGAATCGGATCAACTATTTGAACATCCATAATTTTTTATCATGCATGTGTAAGTAAACACATGAGAAATATGGAATTGGAATCATTCCAATACCCATGTGTTAGTAAACACAAGGGAAGAAGGAATCAAATTGATTTCCATACATTACTGATAAGTAAACAAATCATAAGAGTTACTTGACACAACTAAGGTTTTTCGTGTTTTCACACGAAACCCTACCAAGCTTTGAAAATTACACTCCCAAACGAGCCCTTAGTTTCCTTCAAGTTACCACTAATCAAGGTTCATTAGCACACAGTAGGCAAATTAGAAATTAGAAGAGCAAACCATATATTTGATTGACAATGAGAGATTGAGAGAGTTATGTTTGGGATCCGACAGAATCCCTTTAACCACGGAGGCCATTTTTGGAGAGTTTATTTAGTGATACAACAGGGACGCGAGTTATTATAATGTGCAGTCTACTGTAAATTTTATTAGTAGTTTTAAGAAGGTTTCAGACATACCTTATACTCATCCCACCATTAATGATTACGTTTATGGAAGCTTGCTAGAGGTCCCCCCCCTTTTTATGTCTCTGCTTATCCCTCTTCAATTTAATTGTTCTGCAAGCCGGCTAGGCCTTCAACTTACACATTGCTTCTGTCATTTGTGTGTATTTGGGAGAGAGAGAGAGAATGGTTTACATTTGGAGTGATCAAGAGGTGAGTGGTTTTTCAATTCAATGTATTAGAATTGGTGCATCTATGCATTTTCATTTGTTGTTTACAACAATATTTACTGGCTTTTCATGTTTTATGGCAAGAATTTGGCTGGAGCCTCCATAAGGGGGTTGGTCTAGATTTATGTTCAGTTTATCTTGGTGCTTTTGGCAGAAAGTCAGATTTAGTTTAAAAGTTTTCTCCAACTGGCTGTACAATTTGATGCATTTGTAGTGTGGAAGATTAATTATATCATACAGAAAATACAGCAATATTTCTGAGAGCAATAAAGGATATGAATTATTATTCTTGTTGCTCTTGAAACACTTCATGTCAGTGTATTTATGCATCTTCCAAATAAAGTGAAGGCCTGTTTTGTATAATTTTCAATGATTCATAAAATGAACATTTGGAGTAAATGATCATGGTTAATGATTTTCATTTGCACTTCTGTTGCATGCTTATTTGGGATCTTTGTTCTCTGACAGAGTGTTGATGAACTGAAACACAAGCTTCTCTGCACCAATTTTGAACTAGAATCAGCAAAGATGATGGCAAAAGAGGAGGTAAGCAAAAATGAGGAGATCATAAAGCAGTTATTTGAACTCTTGAAGGCTGCTTGCCAAGAAAGAGATGAAGCAAGAAACCAGTTGCAAAAGCTAATGAATGAGTTATTGCCATCCATACCTGCTGATCAAACCACTCATATCCTCTCATCACAACCCAATAATGAAAACCCAATTCCCCAAAAAACCACAAATTCATCAATGCTCAAAGAATCAGAAGCTCTTCCCCAAACATACAATTTCCAAGTTTATGGTTCATATCCCACAAACTACAACTTGGGTTCTATCTCTTTCCAAGGCCTGCCTAATGCAAACTTTGCTGATTCAAGTGACTTGGCTCTGCCAAAAAGGCCTGTTGCACAAGAACGTGGCTCCAAGTTTGATTGTGCTTCTGTTCTAATTGATAACATTGCTAGAGTGAGACCATTGCCCAAGAAAGGAAGACTGATGCAGGCTGTCATGGATACTGGTCCTTTACTTCAAACACTTCTTGTTGCACCTCTTCCCAAGTGGAAAAATCCACCCACTCTCATCTATGGAGGTGATCATTGTGGCTCATTAATAGAGCAGAGATTAGAAGTAGTCGATTCTATTTGCCCAACACAGAGTTCATCTAGTGGTTCTGCTTCATTCCTTGAGAGTTCACCTGGCTTTTCTCAGATACCATCTTCTTCTGTGTTGAACTTTGCACGTGGTTCTGCTTGTTTGAACAATGGCCTGCAACTGCATGTTGGAAACAATACAGATGCCGTTCAGTATCAGATTGCCACTGGTAAACGAAGAAGGTTCTGATTGAGGGTTAGATCCTTTTTCTGTTGTTTAACAGCAAGTATACATAGACTTTGGTGACTGGTGTAAATGATAACTTTGGTTTATGAATAAAATTGTGGCTTTGGTGATGGGTGTAAATCCAATCTTGATTTCTGAATAAAATCATAACTATGTAGCTTTTGGACTTGATTAGGATTTCATAGTTGGTCTGTTAATCCTTGAAATTCTACTTAATGAGACCTCATTATGAAAAGTAAATTTTCTCCAATTGGCAATCAAACTCTAGGAACACACCAAGCCTAAAACATTTGCTCTCTTGAAGGAAAAGCATTTTGTTTGTTTTGTTTTTTTAAATTTTTCTATATTTTAATTTGTGCCTAACCAGTTAGAGAGGAGAAATTCTTGGTCCGCATGTCAAATCACATGGATTATTCGACTACACTCACACAATAGCAGGACACAAATATTTTAGTCTTGCCCAGTCTCACAACAATGACCCAACCTGATTGAGTGTGTTGACGCATACATCAGGACACAAGAATCTATCCTAAAATGAAAATTTATATAAGGGTGTGCATCAATCCGACTGAACCGACTAAATTGACTAATCCAAATCGTAATTACCGGGTTGATTTGGTTTTGACCAAGAATTGCAGTTAACCCCATTATCACTTCATGAATTTAATTGTTGCTTCACCACAATTGGGCCAAAATTTGCATTTAACCCCCATTGTTTAAAATTTTTTAAAAATAAAACCCAAAGCGTTCAAACACTTGAAGTTGCATTTCTTGGGCTAACCCAATATGCCTTTTACGCATGGCTATTTGATCCCCAAAAGTACCCACCCAAACACAAACACATGAAAACCATACCATGTAGGCCTCCTCTCTTTCTTTTCCTACAAAGGAAAGCTCAGACTTGGGCTGGTGCCCTTCTTACTGAAACCCAGAAAGCTCATGCCCATGCCCTTCAACTTGGTACCTCGGATGCATTCTTCCATGCACGCCAGTTGTTCGATGAAACGCCTGACTTGAGCGTGGTATCGGCCACATCAATAATAGGCAGCTTTGCTCGGCAGCACCATCATGAAGAAGCTATTTATCTCTTTTCAAGAATGCTTCTTTTGAATGTCAGACCCAACGAATTTACATTTGGCACTGTCATTCACTCGTCAACTGCACTTGGAGACCTAAACATAGGCAAGCAACTTCATGCATGTGCAACAAAGATAGGTTTGCATTCGAACGTCTTTGTGGGAAGTGCAATGTTAGATCTTTATGCCAAGTTGAGCATTACCCAGGATGCTAAAAGAGCTTTTGAAGATACCCAGAAGCCCAATGTGGTTTCTTACACCACATTGATATATGCATACCTGAAAAAGGAGAAGCTTGAAGAAG
Organism: Prunus avium; assembly: GCF_002207925.1. The sequence continues at coordinate 28,599 of NW_018925849.1, read as the reverse complement.
CTTTGAAGCTTTTCCAAGTGATGCCAGAGAGGAATGTTGTTTCATGGAATGCAATGATTGGAGGGTATAGCCAAACAGGCCACAATGAAGAGGCTGTCAATCTATTCATTGAGATGCTTAGAAATGGGTTGGTACCTAACCATTCTACTTTTCCTTGTGCTATCATTGCAGCTGCCAATATAGCAGCACTAGGAATGGGCAGAAGTTTTCATGCCTGTGCTGTCAAATTCTTGGGTAAGCTTGATGTGTTTATTGGCAATTCACTAATAAGCTTTTATGCAAAATGTGGTAGCATGGAAGATAGTCTCTTGGTTTTCAACAAAATTGAAGAAAGAAACATTGTTTCTTGGAATGCTGTGATATGTGGCTATGCTCAAAATGGTAAAGGAGAAGAAGCAATAAGCTTTTTTGAAAGGATGAGGTTGTCAAGTTGCAAACCCAATAGTGTAACACTTCTTGGCTTATTGTGGGCTTGCAACCATGCTGGTCTTGTTGACCAGGGTTATTGTTATTTCAATCAGGCAAGAATTGAAGACCCCAGCATTCTGAAGCCTGAGCACTATGCTTGTATGGTTGATTTACTCTCCCGGTCCGGATGTTTCGGAGAAGCTGAGGAGTTTATCAGCAATTTGCCTTTTGAACCAGGTATTGGGTTTTGGAAGGCATTGCTTGGTGGCTGCCAAATCCACTCAAATATGGTATTAGGGGAGTTTGCAGCTAGGAAAATATTGGCTTTGGATCCTGAAGATGTGTCATCATATGTAATGTTGTCCAATGCACATTCTGCAGCTGGCAGATGGCAGAGTGTGGCAACAATAAGGAGAGAAATGAAAGAAAAAGGGTTGAAGAGGGTTCCGGGTTGCAGTTGGATAGAAATCAGGAACAGAGTTCATGTATTTGTTACTGGGGATAAGAACCATCACCAAGCGAGTGAAATGTTATCTGTATTGAAAATTCTGTATAGAGATTTTAAGGGAGAATAAATCCAGACAAGGAGAAAATGCCATTGATGATCTCTATATGTAGCTGGAGCCAGCCTTGAGATGCGGGAGACCAACTTTCAAGGCCCCAGTGAAGCAAGTAGAATGAACTTGGAAAAAATAATCTGGGAAAGGAGATGCTCAATCAATTACAAGGCCTCAAAGTTCTTGCAATGGAACAACAGATTGGTTCAAGTTTTGATTTTTGGTCTGTTTGTTGTGCTTTTACATCAGCTAATTATGTTCCCCTGGCTAAATGCATCAGCAGCCATAATATGGAGAAATTATAGATGTTAACATGTTTTTCACATTAGTGGTGGGCATGATATGTTAAAAGAAAAATAAATGAGCTACTATTTATTCAAATTGTAATTGTAAACCTAAACTCTTTCACAAATGATATAATCAAAAGAGTTGAGTACAAAGACTATTTTTTTACTACAAGTACGAGCAATTGGGGGAGTGGAGTTTACATAAATATTCATTGGGTGTCTCTGAATTTCGAACATTTGTACACATAGGTGATTACAAAGACTTTTAATTACTGATTTTCATCTCAAAATCTAAGATCATTGAAATTATTTAATAGCATAAAGATTTATTAGTTGCATTACCATACATTCAATATCCAAATGACTCATTAAAATCCATATCTCATTTTACTGGTTTGATATTTTGTTTTCCCTTTTGCAATTTTTTTTTAATAAAAAAAAACAAGGGAAAATTGAAAGATCAAAATTCAAAAGAGCAATCCGCTCAAAAAAGAAAAAAAATCAAAAGGACAAAACATTTGGGCCTATTTTCAATATAAAAAAAAGCCCAACAATAATAAAAAGCGAATATGCGCGTGGCCTCTCACGGGTCCGCAAATCAACACCTGTCAGCTGAACGCAGCGGGAAGGCGCGCACGACACACTACATTAACATATAACCGGTCGGGCGGTCCCCGCACGCGCCTCAGCAATAAAAAATCTGTGGGACCCACTTTTTCAAACCCATAGTTAGAAATCGCAGCGTCATGGAATCATTCCCAGTTAACCAGGGTTAATTCCCGTCCATGGTTTAGAGCTTCAGATCCAAGATTAGGGTTTCAGAGCTCAACAAAAATCCCCTTATCAATTTCCCCCAAAATCCTATCTCAATTTTCATCCTTTCAATTCTCAGAACCCTAATTAGGTCCTGAATTTCTGATTCGTTGGAATTTTCGATCGCTCTGGAGAGAATCTTTTTTGTTTAAAGAGCAAAACAAAAATTAGGGGAAGAATGGAGACACAGAGGATAATGGAGTTTCCGCACAAGAATATGGATAAGCGGCCCAGAAAGAGGCCTCGATTAGCATGGGACATGCCCCCTCCTCTTCCTCCTCCTGAGGTTCGTCTCTCTTAGTTTTCCAAATTTTGTTATCTACTTACAATCCCTGGTCAATTTCCCAAACTTTTTGTTTTTTCTGTAATTTTTTGAATTCTCATGGTCAACAGCTTTTTTTTATTCATAAGTTTCATTGTTCAGAACAGATTTGTAGAAAGTCTCAATCTTGACGATTTCTTGAATTTTTGCGCTTTAGGGACAGAATAAAACGTTATTCTTGAATTATATACATGTATGTGTAATTTGATTATTTGATTATGCTTTATATGTTATGCAGCTATTCCCAGCAATTTACTGCGGGCAGGAGTTTGGGAATGGGCCAATCCCCAATTACACCTATACGTCTATGTTTTATGGTGGGTTGCCACGCAATGCTTCCCCTCCGTGGAGACCTGATGATAAAGATGGTCATTACGTGTTCGGAATCGGAGAAAATTTAACCCCTCGATGTAAGTTTCTCTAACCATTGCAGCTCTTGTTCTATGTAAGTAGGTACATCATGTTCAGATTTGGATGGACATGATTGTTTGGCTCTTAATTCATTCATATTTGCAACTATGTGTGGTTATTTGGTAATGTTAATTATTTATGTTCGGTATAGAATTATGCATTAGATCTTGGTATTCAATTTTTATGTTCATTATTTATGGATTGACTCCTTGTTATCATTTATGCTTATTATTTGTTCACTAATTGATACCTTTTGCTTATCATACTTGCAGACAGAATTCTCAGCAAAATGGGAGAGGGTTGGTATTCTTGCTTTTTTGGGAGTAAAGTTCACCTTCAGCTAGAAGGGGTGCATATCTCTTTTCAACTCCTCAGAATTATTTTAATATCTTGGCTATGACTTTTCTAGGAACTTTTGGGCAAGTGTTGGAGTGTATTGACAATGAAAAGAAAGAGGTTGTGGCAATCAAAATTGTCCGCTCCATACATAAGTATCGTGAAGCTGCTATGATTGAAATTGATGTCCTACAAAGGCTTGGAAGGCATGATATTGGTGGCACTCGGTAAGGATACTTTATTTTCTGTCTCTCTCATTGGTGGTAGAAGTTTGCGATGTTGGTATAAGTGGTTTTATTCTTTGCAGTTGTGTGCAAATACGGAATTGGTTTGACTATCGTAATCATATTTGTATTGTAAGTATTTATTGGTACTTCTGATTTAATTAGTTTAGAGGGGCAATATATGTTCCTTCATGCCTGAATTTTCTGTGAGTTAAAAAAACTTGCGGATGGATTTAAATGGTTTCAACAGGTATTTGAGAAGCTTGGACCTAGCTTATACGATTTTCTTCGCAAAAACAGCTACCGTTCATTTCCCATTGATCTTGTTCGGGAGCTTGGCAGACAACTTTTGGAGTCTGTAGCATGTGTGTGGACAATTCTTGCACCATTTTATCTAAATTCATTCAACTTGATGCTCAAACTGTTTTAAGCGTAAAGCTGAATTCTGGCCTTCTTGGCATGATATTTATTTCCATCTCCAATATTATAAGGAGAACATAATTATTGTATGTATAGCATGTAGTTGATGATAATAATGGCAGTTAATTCCCTGCTTTTTGACTTGTCTGCTGGTTTATCTTTGCAGTTATGCATGATTTACGCCTTATACATACTGATCTGAAGCCAGAAAATATTCTGCTTGTTTCATCTGACTACATCAAAGTGCCAGACTATAAGGTATTGTTTACTGAATCATGCTTTTGGTCTCTTAGCATCTTATGTGTTTGTGCATACACACTCAAGCAGACCTTGGAGAGTGCATATGGGTTATCTGATTCAACAATGTTGTGGGTTTTGTAATGTGTTTGATTATTTTGTGCCTCATTATAGTCTAATGTATCCCTCATGCACGGATTTGCAACAGCATTTTCTGTTTCATTCCGCAGTTCTTAATTTTTAGACTTAGTCTAAGATGTCCAGCAATTTGGTACAGCATCAGTTTAGGTTTCAATTTTTTTACTCAAGCCATCTTCAGATCTTGTGTTTTTTTATTGAGGTAATTAGTAAAGCTCAAAGTCCTGACACTTCACCCTTTTCTTTTTTTAACTGGAATCAAGTTTCTATCACGGTCGACTAAAGAGGGTTCCTATTTCAAGAATCTGCCCAAGTCAAGTGCCATTAAGCTCATTGATTTTGGGAGTACAACATTTGAACATCAGGATCACAGCTATGTGGTGTCAACACGCCATTATCGTGCACCGGAGGTTATTTTGGGTAAATACAATTCTAGGCTACTGAAGTGACATCTTGGGTTTGCTTGCATTTTAGATAACAGTCATCTGATGTTATATGTAGGTCTTGGATGGAACTATCCTTGTGATATCTGGAGTGTGGGTTGCATACTTGTTGAACTTTGCTCTGTAAGTACCATTGAGTTTATATGGACCCATCTAAAATTGAGTCATTTTCACTTAAAGTTACAATTGAATTTGCGTTGCGTAGGGGGTGCATAATATTTTGCTGACATTTGTATTGTTTTTCAACAGGGTGAGGCCCTATTTCAAACGCATGAGAACTTGGAGCATCTTGCCATGATGGAGAGGGTTTTGGGGCCACTACCACAGCATATGGTGCTCAGAGCTGAGTAAGACTCTTACTGTGCATAATCCCTTCGTTTTGTATTTGGCATGGAGCTCTTATATTGTGCCCAATTTTTGCAGTCGTCGTGCTGACAAATATTTTAGAAGGGGAGCACGACTGGATTGGCCTGATGGAGCAACTTCTAGAGAAAGCATGAGGGCAGTTTGCAAATTGCCCCGGTTACCGGTAATGATTCAGAACTTAAAAAGTTGCTATCTTATTTATGCCAATAATGTAACACCCTACGCATATACAATACAAATTTAATCTGTCCTTGGATTTTTAATCAAGTGCTTGCAGACTTACTTTACTGTTATTTTGAACCATCCATTGCAGAACCTAATAATGCAGCATGTGGACCATTCTGCTGGAGATTTGATTGAACTCTTGCAAGGGCTCCTAAGATACGAGCCAGCGGAGCGTCTCAAGGCAAGGGAAGCTCTAAGACATCCCTTTTTCACTAGAGATATGAGAAGGGGTGGCTACCCCTTGTAAATCAACGATCCTCATCTATATCAGTCATGCGCACGAGCTATTAGAAAGCCTGAAAGATATAAAATGAGTGAAACGAGTCGAAATACAGATGTGGGTTTTTGATTGTACGATTGTTTCTGTATAGTAAAGCTTACCCCACCCCTCCTCCCCTTACCTGCCCATCAATGTCTTATACTGGTTGTCTTCTTTTATAGCCATAGCTTCTGGTTTGTTTTTATGATTTTCACTGAGAAAATGCGTGACCATAAACATAAATATGACATTAAAATGTTGTTTCTGTGTTTTGCTCCATATGCCATTCTTCTCTTACCCAACTACAAATACATCAATAGGCGAAGTGGGATTCTCTGGTTAGCCTTAAATAACCTATGGTGAAAACCAATGAGATGGGGTGAGCGGTCAGGGACTGAATTTACCGATGTATATTTTCTAGTTTACTAGCCAGCTCATAAGGTTTAATTTCAAAGGGGTTTGCTTCTATAACTCCACTTAAGGCCTCCTGTTTTATTTTAGTCTGGCCAGTTGTTTGAAGTTTAAGAAAATGCATGCTGATTAAACTATTGCTAATCTTTGTTTGTTTAGACTTTTAAAGCAGATGAGCATTTGATATTGAAGGCACCAACAGAGTTGTTGAAAGTAACAAACCGTGAACCAACAGCAGAGCAGACCATGTCATTATCATCTCGAGCTGTAATTGCACTAACCGATATTATACTATAAATTTGGTTTTGCTGAAATTCTAAGCTGGCGTCGAAGATTAAAGTCCACAATGCAATCATGTGACAAAGCCGTTTGACATGCATCTTTCACGATGTATTCTTCAAATAAGTTTATTTTCGAGATCTCTCAATAAAAAAGACGAAGAGTATAAAAAAAGGAAAGCCCGTGCTAAGCGACTAAGGATGATCATTTACAGTGTCAGGAACGAAGGAGGATTTTTCACCCAAGCTCTATCAATGCTTTATGCTAATCATTCTTTTTCCAGAACAGACATCCTCTCTTTTCTTAGAGGGTATGTTTTGATTTACTATGAAGCAAAAGAGAATTATATACCGTGTGCATAATGAATTTGTTTTCATTATATTGTTGTTTACATCTCCGGATATACATTCACCTAATTGGAGCAAAAAATACATTTACATCTTCTAGAGGTATAAAGGAGATGTAAAAATGACTTGACATCCCCGAATTTACACCTCCCACAAAGATGCAACATGGCAGTGGTAAATTCTGGAAATTCCATCCTTGTATCATCTAGTGAAAAACTAAGATATATAGCAAAATATCTAGCTAGCCTTAGGTGATTGGTCAAGAAGCCAATTTTAGTACTCTGGATGGGCAAACATTATCTAGTTGGAAGCCTTTGTCTTAATAAACGTAAATGGAACCACAATTATAGGTCAGTGAAAGGTGAAAGCAACAGTTTTAACACTAAAAGTGTTAGGTCATGATTAATTATTAAACTAATATAAAAATATCATCTGTATGGGGAAAAAAATAATACTTAGCTAGTTTCCACGTGAAAATAGCAAATCCATATGGGTCATATCATATATATTTTCTCCCCTGAGTGAATAAAAATTTGTACAAATCACATGCCTCCCATCCCATACATCAGAAAAGCTCCCATGCCAACAAAACTGGCTGAATACAAAAATACAAATAAAAGGCAAAAGAATACAAAAGGCACCTATTGAAATACCCTCATTACTAGTAGTAGTAAATATATATTCACAAAGCTCTTCTGCTCTGGACTATACATTCTATCAGTAATTTCTATAAAATTATAATACAAGAGTCGTTTCGATGTAAACTACTTATGCTAGAATTATGAATCTAAATCATTGATCACGTTAAGATTTTCTTATTATATTGTAAATTAACATGATCAATAGTCAAATCCACCGTTATGATATATGTCAATACATACATTAGCATCGAGTTCGACTTTTATTCGATAACAGTAATTCGAACTTGAGCTCTCTTCCAGTATAAAGTTGCTAGGTTAGAACTTAGGAGAGAGGATATTGAGATTATGGGCTAGGTCGGTAGAAACTGGGCCAAAGTTTGTGCTGCAGCAGGAGTGTGGGCGGCGCAATGATGCATGGGTTTGATATACCTAGTCAGAACTCGGGCATATGAAAACCTACTAGCTAACATGTGTAGGAAGGTGAGGGGCCCCACGTGTCACGTGGACACTGGGTCAGTGCCCACGTATAAGAGACAAACTAAGGCTGCTTGTAGAATCTCCTCTCATCCCCTCTCCACCAATCATCGTGCTCCTCCCACGTGGGCATTGGAGCCCCCACACCACCTTATGACATCACAAGACTCACCTGCACTTTTATTTATTTATTGATTTTACTTTCCATATAAAAATATACAATTTATCGTCCATCCCTCCTCATGATTTCCTCTTATTTTAACCTATCAGTCGTTTCAACATCTTTGGCTTTCTTGATCCCAACTCTTGCGTTTTCTTATGATCTAGCATCTGCTTGCCTCTCACTCTCCCCCTTCTTTCTGCAACAAGTTGAGCTAGCCAGCCTCCTTCTGCGATATTAGGTGTTATATAACACAGACAAATACTACAAGAAGATGGGTGATTCTTCTGCTTCATACATCCACATGGTAAAGCTTGTTTTACTTCTATATTGGAAATATAAGCTACAATTTTTTATGAATGTTCTTCTACTTTTTTTGATCATCATCATCTCCATCTTTATATATTTGATTTGGTATACGATCACACACTTAGTTTTTTCTGTTTGAGAGTTTTTGATGATGAAAATCAAATGGTGGTGACATGCATGATTATAATGATTAATCAGGTGCACCATTTAATCGAGGAGTGCATCATATTCAACATGAGCAAAGAAGAGTGCATGGAAGCCCTCTCTAAGCATGCAAACATCAAACCCATCATTACCTCCACAGGTCAGTCCAACCCAGATTAATTCCCTCTTCCCTCTCTATGTATATACACTTTTTTTCCCGAGAAGCGATATAAGAGACTCGAACACAAGGCCTCAGGTGCAGAGTTTACTGTTACAACTCTCTATGTACACACAAAATGCATGTTACACTTAGAATTAAGTGTTTGCATGGTATTATTATAGATTCTGGGTGATTAAATAATCTACATAATTGCAGTGTGGAAGGAGTTGGAGAAGGAGAACAAGGAGTTCTTTGAGGCATACACAAAGAACAGGGAAGCTAGAGCCTCTGAGACGGAGATCACAAAGCAAAGGATCGAGAAGATGCTTTTCGATCTTTCTCAAAAAGACAGCTCCGACGACGATGATGATGAGAAGTAGTTTGATTTTTCATTCAAGACAAGGACCGATAAGATGGCCCTTTTGGCTTTAATTGCTAGCCAATACCTATTCCTCTCTATGTAAACATCAGCATAAAGGCCGCCCAAAAAAAAACAACAGCAAATAACGACATGTAATACTGACGGCAGATACGACGTCGTCCAGCAGTCATCAATAGTAGTTGGGAAGTGTGATTTGGAAACCTGTTTGCTTCCTTGGGTGGCTGGGGTGGGTTGGCGTACACGTGGTGTACACGTGGCAGAGCCCGCTGTGCTTCGTTGGCCTCCCTTGTGTGCTTGTGTGTGTGTCGCATTGCAGATGCTTTGGACCGTTTTGTAAATTTACTTGTCCAGCGTTTATTTATTTATCTTTATAATTAATTCTCTCGTGTGTGTATTTTTTTATACGTTATGTTTGGTCTATTTTCTCCCAATAATTTTGTGTGTGGGTCATTTGAATTTGTCGCTCCCTTCGTTTTTGTTCGGTGGAGAGAGAGAGAGTGACATTAACGTTTAAAATACACCACACTTTTAAACGTTTCAATGACTCTTAATGAATTAAAAGTGTGAAGGTATTTAATTGTGATTTTTAAATAATTTTTAAAAGTTTAGTGGTATTTAATTATGATTTTAAAAAAAAAATTAAAATTTTTGTAGTATTCAAAAAGTTAATGATTTTTGACAACTTGGTTAAATAAATGATTTTTCAATATTTTTAAAGCGAATTCTTACTACCAAAAGTCTTGCTAATTTACACTAGACTCTATGAGTGAATTAGGAAACTAAAGAGACAAAAAAAACGTCTCCAATTCAAGCAGCGAACAGTGAGAAGCACACTCTCTTCTCTTCAAGGTTGGGCTCCACTTATCAAATATGTCTTTTTGGGGTTTTCTTTATGAAGACTGTGTGGAGGTTCTCTTTCATTTCCAATGGGCCTATGTGGTTTATGTTTCTCGCATATATAATGAATGATCTCACTACTAATATTATCGAGGACTTTTGTGATAAAACTTCGTTCCTACTGGATTTGGTAGATTGTTAAGTTATGTATAATATTTGTGTTGCTAGTAATGGGTCACTATCCTGTTTCTCTGAATTTAACAATAATAGCATTGCGTACCTGATTTAGTGCAAGGTCAGCAGTGGGTCTTACTAGTGCTATTGAGTGGAGAGCAGGCCCACTGCTCCAAGATTGTAATGTTTCCAAGTTTTGCAATGAATTTCGTTTTCTCTAAATAAAAAACAAATAAAAAAGGTTGGGCTCCACTTTGGTATCCCATCTCTCATCTACTTCCTTCATACCAGTAAAAAATCTTGAATCTTTTTCTTTTCCTTATGCTTGCATGCTTGCATAACAAAACATATCAATATTTTATTATATACAAATTTATAAATAAACCCAATCCTAGACATGTATTTATAAAAAAACCCAAATACTATTTAAACATAGAAACACACCCAAAATCAACAATTGTATATTTTTTGGGTGTGTTTATAAATGGGTTTTGAGTATGTGTAATGATGGGTTTTAGGTGTGTTTATAAAGTGTTTTGGGTGTTGGGTTTTTTTATAATTTCAGCCCCCATTTTGAGTGTTTTAGTGAAACTCCCTTTATTATATTGAGTCTAGCTCTAGGGCCCATATGTTTATGCAGTGGCGGATCCACATAGGGCAAGGGGGGTCAATTGACCCCCGCAAGCCCGGAATCCTCCATAGGAGCTGAAGAACTTGACCCCTGCAAATGCCCAAAATGTGTTTGATGAAATGCCCCAAAGAGAGGAGCAGCCATAGCCAGGAGCTGCGCAGCGCGCGCAAGGCCAGAACTTCTATTTTTTTTTTTTTTTT